>CAUYPK010116788.1:0-38275 GCA_963574355.1 Loris lydekkerianus | reverse complement strand
TGCGGTGCATCTTACAAGGGTATATGTAAAACTTGGTACATGTGGAATGTAAATGTCTTAGCAAAATAACTAAGAAAATGCCAGGAAGGCTATGTTAACTAGTGTGATGAAAATGTGTCAAACGGTCTATGAACCAAGTGTATAGTGCCCCATGATCATATTAATGTACACAGCTATGATTTAATAAAAAAAAAATAGCCGGGCTTTGTGGCGGGCACCTGTGGTCCCAGCTACTTGGGAGGTGGAGGCAGGAGAATCACTTGAGCCCAGGAGTTGGAGGTTGCTGTGAGCTGTGATGCTACAGCACTCTACCCAGAGAAATAGCTCGAGGCTCTGTCTCATTTAAAAAAAAAAAAAAAAAAAAAGTAGCCAGACATTGTGGCAGTTTGAGGTTGTTGCGAGCTGTGACGCCACCGCACTCTACCAACTTAATGAAGGTCTGTCTCAAAAAAAACAAAAATCTACTTTCTTCAGTGTTCTCTTAGTCTTGTTTGACACAATTGACTGCTGTTTGTATAAGCAGACAGAATTTAAAAATACTGTTGAGCTGTGCAGCTATTCACACGTTTTACTTCAAACAGAAACACAGTGCACCATTGTCAAAAGCTGATAACAGAGTGGTTAAGTTGACCTCCATAAACTCTTGTCAGCTAGCCTCGTGTGGTGGTAGTGGTGCCAGTGCCAGTCAGGTGGGGGAAGTTAGAACTAAATCTATTGGCATAGGAGCTGTTAGTTTTGTCCTTTATGGCTCACTAATGTTCTATTTCAGCCAAGTCGATCTGGGAGGATTATTTAATTCAAATTATTTTATTCTTTGGTACTTTAAATACATTCATTTTAAAAATAAATAAAATATAAAAATGTATTAATAAGAGGGTGGCACCTGTGGCTCAAAAGGAGTAGGGCCCTGGCGCCTTATGCTGGAAGTGGTGGACTCAAACCCAACCCTGGCCAAAAACTGCAAAAAAGAAAAGAATAAAAGGATTTGTTATATAAAATTTGGATTCAGTCGAAAGTCCACATTTAATAATCTAGAAGGCCACATGTGATCTTAAGGCTGCATGTTTCCTACCCCTGCTCCAGCAGCTTGAGCATTGACTGTAACGCTTCATGAAATAAGATGTGTCAGTTTAGACTACAAAAGTATTTTGTAGTTTCTGGCCAGGGCTGGGTTTGAACCCGCCACTTCCAGCATATGGGGCCGGCACCCTACCCCTTTTAGCCATAGGTGCTGCCCTTACAAAACTATTTTGCACTGAAGGTAAAACCCATTAAATCTGTCTGTACATTCTTTTGATGTTGAAACATGTACTTGAGCTTTAAGGAAGATGATGATATGCTATTAACATGTTCTGTGTAGCCAGGCTTGGGGGTATGTGCTTATAGTCCAGGTCCTAGGGAAGCTGAGGTGGAAGGATTATGAGTCCAGAAGTTTGAGTTGCAGTGACATATGATACCACCAGTGCTCTCCAGCCTGGGTGACAGGGCAGAACCCCATGTGTTAAAACAAAGAAACAAAAAATTCTATTGAAATATTTAAAATTCTGCATATTAACTTTGTGGAGGAAATATAGATTGTATTTTGGAGGGGGTATGGTAGTCACTCCCAGAAATCATAACTAGTATTTTAATTAATATCATTAATAACCTATCAGTTAATTATATGGTTTAGTAACTGCTCCAAGATTACTTAAGAAATTAGCTGCCTAATAACATAAAAGCACCGATATTAAAGTGAGCTGTGTGCCTTCCAACAATTTCTATTACTTGGCTAAATTTAGAACCATGGAGAGCTCCTGTAGAATTGAAATCTCTGGAGATTTTAATCATTAGGACAGACATTCAGCTTTTCAGAGAAAGGAAGAAGAAAAGTACCATCAAATTAATTTTTTCACTGTCACCCAAACTACTTAATTAAGTTATAGAGTCCAGTGAAATGTCAGAACTGTTTTCAGAGTTATATTTGACTCTAACTATCCTGAAACTTTGTTAGAGCCTAGGCTCAGGATGGTGAAAGGTAATTTTCTCCCTCCCTGGTGAATTGCTAGAGAGTATGCATGTGCTTTTCCCAGAGTCTCTCCAAATTATACTTATTTTTCTTGTCTTTTATATGAAATTTTATTAGGCCCAGGGATAAATATAGCTCTTAATACTTCACCTGGATGGATGAGGAGATACATCTGAGCTATACTTGGGTGCCTTTGAGAAAATTTTGTGATGCTGGAATTGTATGTGTGTGCTAAGACTATTGTTTATGTAGGATATTTTAAGGGGAAGCTTAGTTATTGTGTGTTTATTTAGCTGTCTATGAAATGTGAAGATCTATTGTTATAGCTGGGTTGGACCTCAACACAAGAAATGGTAGATACATGGAAGGATTACTTAGAGTAAGTTAAAAATAAGTAAAAATAGGCTGGGCGTGGTGGCTCACACCTGAAATCCTAGCACTCCAGGAGGCTTAGGTGGGTGGATAGCTTGAGCTTATGAGTTCAAGACCAGCCTGAGCAAAAGTGAGACCCTGTCTCTACTAAAAAAAATAGAGTAATTGAGGCAAGAGGCTTGCCTGAGCTCAAGTTGGAGGTTGCTGTGAGCTGTGGCACTAGGGTTACAGCTTGAGCTTCTGCCTAAAAAAAAAAAAGTAAAAATAGAGTAAGGGTTTATGTACAGAATGAATATGATGTGTTTACTACATGTTTTGGTAATTGGAAAAGTAGGACTTTTCACTACTGTAAGTGAGAAATTTTCAGGACATTGGCAAAAATAAAAAAAATTATTCACCAACAAAAGGAATGGAATGTATGGTTGGTTATTTTGACCCTGTATTTGTATAATTGGTGAAATGTAAAAAAATTGAAAGGCAAATCTATATACTACTCTCATTGATTTAAGCCTCTGTCCTTTTTTCTCCCCTTTTTCTTTCTGCTGGGAAAGTTTTTGCTATATTGTCCAGGTTGGTCTTGAACTCCTGGTTTCAAGCAATCCTCCTGCCTTGGCCTTGAAAAGTATAGGGATTTCAAGTGTGAACCCCCAATGCCTAGCTGAGTTTTACCTGTTTTTGAATTTTATAATACTAGAACTGTATGTACTCTTATGTCTTCTTTTTGATCAACATTGTGTATAGCAGTGATTATTCTTTTTTTTTTTTTTTTTTTTTTGAGACAGAGTCTTATTATGTTACCCTCAGTAGGTGCCATGGTGTCACAGGTCACAGCAACCTCAAACTCTTGGGTTTAAGCGATTCTCTTGCCTCAGCCTCCAGAGTAGCTGGGACTATAGGTGCCCACCAGAATGCCCGGCTATTTTTTGGTTGTAGTTATCATTGTTGTTTAGCAGGACCGGGCCGGGCTCAATCCCACCAGCCTTGGTGTATGAGGCCAGCGCCCTAGTCAGTCAGCTGTAGGCACCGAGCCTATTCTTTTTGTTTTTACTCTGTTGCTCCAAGCTAGAGTGTCATGGTATCAGCCTAGCTCACAACAACTGCAAACGTCTGGGTTCAAGTGACCCTCCTGCCTCAGCCTTCTGAGTAGCTGGGAGTACAGCTATTTACCACAATGCCTGGGTAATCTTTATATTTTTAGTTGAGACAGGGTCCCACTCTTGGTCAGGCTGGGCTCAAACTACTGAGTGCAAGTGATCCTCCCACATTGGTCTCCCAGAGTGCTAGGATTACAGGCGTGAACTTTGGTGTCCAGCCCTATGTTATAAATGTTTTGAGTTGTTTCTAGTTTAGGATTATCATGAATAGTACTGCTATGAACTTTTTTATTTATTTATTTTGTATAGACAGAGTCTTACTTTATTGCTCTTGGTAGAGTGCTGTGGCGTCACAGCTGACAGCAACCTCCAGCTCCTGGGCTTAGGTGATTTTCTTGCCTCAGCCTTATAAGTAGCAGGGACTATAGGTGCCTGCCACACCTGACTATTTTTTTGTTGCAGTTTGGTTGGGGCTGGGTTTGAACCCGCCACCCTTAGAATATGGGGCCGGTACCCTACCCACTGAGCCACAGGTGCTGCCCGCTGTGAACTTTTTTTTAAACTCCAAAATATTAAAGGGGCACAAATGTTTTTGTTACATGAAAACACTGTATAATGCTGACGTTAGGGCTTTCAACGTACCCATCACTTGGACAGTGTTTAGTATACCTGATAGCTAAGTTTTTATCCCTCCCCCTTCCTAGTTTTTAATGTCCTTCAAGTTTCTTTGTGCCTGTGTTATCCATTATTTTAGCTCTCACTTACTATGTAACATGGGCTGTTTATTTTTTCAATTTCTGAGATACTTAGGATAATGGGCCCTAGTTCCATTGAAGTTGCTGCAAAAGACATCTCATTCTTTTTTATGGTTATGTAGTATTCTTGGTGTATGTGTGTGTGCGCGTGCGCGCATGTGATTGTGCACGTGTACCCTCATAATAAACATTCGGGTGCAAGTGTCTTTTTGTAAAATGAGTTTTGCTGTGAATATTCTTGTACATGTCTTTTATAGTCATAAGTGGTTATGGTTATATGCACGAGTGGAATTACTAGGTCACAGGATACATGTATGTATGTTTAGCTTTGGCAGGTATTGCCAGTTTTCCAAAGTTGTTAATTTATTCTCTTATCAGAAGTCTATGCGAGTTCTGGTTGTGCTACAACTTTGACAACATTTAGTATTTTAGTCCTTTTAGGTTTAGTTAATCTGTTGAGGGTGTAGCATTTTTTTTGTGGTTTTAATTTGCATTTCCCTGGAGACTATTGATTGATACTGAATCATTTTTTCATATGATTATTAGTTTTAATATCCTCTTGTGTGAAGTGTATGCTTAAGTCTTTTGGCCATTTTAAAAATTGGATTGCTTGTCTTTATTTTTATTTATTTATTTTTTTGAGACAGAGTCTCACCTTGTTGCCCTCAGTAGAGTGCTGTAGCGTTACAGCTCACAGCAACCTCAAACTCTTGGGCTTAGGCCTCCCAAGCATCTGGGACTAAAGGTTCCTGCCACAATGCCTGGCTTACTTGCTTTTTTTATTTATTTATTTGAGACAAAGTCTCAAGCGTGACCCTGGGTAGAGTGCCATGGCATCATACCTCACAGCAACCTCCAACTCTTGGGCTCAAGCAATCCTCTTGCCTTAGTTTTTCTATTTTTTGTAGAGACAGGGTCTCGCTTTTGCTCAGGCTGGTCTTGAACTCATGAGCTCAAGCTATCTATTGCCTTGCCCTCCCAGAGTGCTAGCTAGGATTATAGGTGTGAGCCACCATGCCTGGCCACCATAAAAATTTTATGTTTATTGCATATGAGTTCTTCATTGGATATATATATTTGCACATGTCTTTTGTGGGTATTATTACACGCAATAGATATAGGAACGAATTGATAAATCTGGGCATTTTTTGGGATTCCCTGGTAAATGTCTTTATCAATGAAAGGTAGTCCTGGCCAGGCGCAGTGGCTCATGTCTGTAATCCTAGCACTATGGGGGGGAGGGGAAGGGGGGCAAGGCAGGAGAATACCTTGAGCTCAGGAGTTTAAGACCAGCCTAAGCAAGAGCTAGACCCCATCTCTACTAAAATAGAAAAACTAGCCAGGGGTTGTAGTGGGCACCTATTATCCCAGCTACTTGGGGTCTGAGACAGGAGGATTGCTTGAGCCCTGAAGTTTGAGGTTGCTTTGAGCTAGGCTGATGCTATGACACTCTATCTATCCTGGGCAACAGTTCAAAGAAAAGTAGTCCTGTATATTATTTATTACAGATTCTAATTGCCTTATATTTTGGGAAAGCACATGCATATTTTGAATGGGTCACCATTGATGTTTTGAATTAGGTACAGCTGATTGTGGGTGTTTCTGTTTCTGTTTCTGAAATGACCATGCCAAAAATTAGTTGTTTTAGGAACCAGTCGTTGCTCTGTGTCCTGGAGTATTGGTTCCAGGACTTCCCACATATAACCAAATCTGTGGATACCCAAGTCCTGCAGTCAGCCTTGTGGAACCTGTGTATAGGAAAGTTGGCAGCTTTTGCATCCCAAGAATACTATATTTTTGATCTATGTGTGGTTGAAAACAAGTTATGTGTAAGTGGACCTGTGCAGATTCAACCTCTCTTGTTCAAGGGTGAACTGAATTTATTTGCTTATGATTTAAGTGGGCTGGCAATTTGGGCATGGCTCATCTAGCGCAGCTTGCCTTTATTCCACATGGTATCAACTGGGCTCACTTATGTATTGGTGGCCAGTGGTAGGTTAGCTAGGGGTTGGTTAGACCTGGAAGGCTTTGGGCTGAAGCTGTGTGCTAGGTTGCTGTGGCCTCTCCTGCACGCTGGCTTGGCTTATTTTTGTGAAGACTAGATTCCAAAAGGGGGAGAGTAGAAATCACAAGGCTTCCTGAGGCCTGGGCTCGGGAGTTGCAGTGTCATTCCTGCTGCTTGCTCTTGATCAAAGCAAGTCATAAGGCCAACTCAGAAAGTCAGGGGTTGGGGAAATGACCTCCACTTCTTCATGGTGGCTCCTACAGATAATTGTGGCCATGTTAAATAATTGTGGAAATGTAAAAGTGGGCATAGTTTTTCCTTCCTTATTCCTCTTTTTCCCTTCCCCTTTCTTTTCTTTATTTAATTCCTTTTAAATGAAATGGATGATTTTTGTTTATATTGCTTTGACTTGTCTTTTTTATTTTTATTTTTTTTTAAGAGACAGAGTCTCTGTTGTTCAATCTGGAATGCAATAGCGTGATTATAGCTTGCTGCAACCTCAAACTCCTGGGCTCTTTAATCGTCTTGCCTCAGATTCTTGAAGGGCTGGGACCGTGGGCATGCACCACCATTTTTGGAAGAGATGAGGTCTTACTATGTTACACAGGCTGGTCTCCAACTCCTGGCCTCAGTGATTCTCCCACCTCAGCATCCCAGAGTACTAGGATTATAGGCATGAGCCACAGCATCCAGCATCTTTTAGAGGTTCATATTAGAAGAAAGCTTATTGGGTTAAAGGATGTCTTCTGTGATTACTTGATATGGCCAGGAACTGATATTTTCAGGTCCTGACTTTGCAACTGTTTTTTAAATTACCATTATAATACAAAACATCTGTAAATGCTGAAAAGCTCAGTTTCTTCCCCAAGTGATTTTGATCTTTTTTTAAGTTGGTAATTGCTGAGGATTAACACTGTGGTCCTTTTATGGGCTCTGTTCCTGTCCTTTTATGGCTTGTTAGTCATCAAGAGTTGCTAATATCAGTCTGAAATAACTTTTTTTGCCAGGTGCTCCTTGAAGTCAGGGAGAGTAAAGGCTCCATAGCAGGAGAAGGTGTCTGGATTATTGTTGTCTTGAGTAGATAGTGCTTTTGTATGTGCAATAAGTGAGAATATTGGGCAAGGCTCAGGTGTTAGTGACTTGTCAGTCCATCAGGATGAATCATCAGAAGTCCTAGGTGAGATGACAGTGTCAGCACAATGAACCCTCTGCCCTGGGTTTATTTGGCACCTCATTAGGGCAGCTATCCTAATCTCTGTTTTAGAGAAAAGTTAAGAGTCATTGTTAAAGATTCAGATGCCTTTAAAAGCTGTTTATTTTGGAGGGTAAAGGTCACTTTTTCAGTTTGGGTGCCATTGGAAGTGACATGTGGCTGTTTTTCAGATTATAGCCATTTTGGTTTTGCCCTAGTGTTAACCGTTGTTAGAATCTTTGCTAGAGGCTATTCTCCTTCTCCAAGTAAGTTTAATTAATTAAATTAAATTAAATTAATTAATTGTCTTGGGTTCGAGACAAGTGAATTTGTTAACTGTAGTTTCTGATATATCTATTGCCCAAACCAGTGATAATTTGATAGGAATGGGAACTCACAGGTAGGATTTTATTGTAAAAGATGGATGTTGGCTGCTAAATACAGCTGATTAGAAGACTAGGCCAGAGTATTCTGGTGACAGGGTCATTATTAAAGCTTCATAGAATGCTTCACTAGACAGATGGCTGAGTTCAGCTTCTTTCCACACCTGTGAAGTTATCTTTAAGGGATATCCTTAAACATTTATCAAAGAACGCTTATCAGCAGTAATTCTCTCATAGGTGTTTGCAACTTGGGTCAATTTAGCCTAAATCCTTCTTGGCTTTGAGGCATTCAGTACAATGCTGGTAGCTAGATCTTTTGACAGTTGCTGTTGCTTGAGAAGATTAGATTGGGACCCATAGAGCCAGAGAACAGTTGCCTCCTGGTTGCCAGATAAGATTGCCATCTTTTTTTTTTTTTTACGATTGCCATCTTATTTTCTGATTGTAGATTTTATCTTCAGAGAAAGGAACATTTCCTATAATAGAAGGCAGATTGTTACAATAACTAAGAAAACATAGGATTTTGACAGTTTGATTGCTTATTGGCTATTTATAAATAAGTTTTATTTACTTTATTTTATTTATTTTTTTCTTTTGCAGTTTTTGGCTGGGGCTTGGTTTGAACCTGCCACCTCTGGTATATGGGGCCAGCACCCTACTCCTTTGAGCCACAGGCATCGCCCCAATAAGTTTTAAATACCATAAAGAACCTAAGTTTACCTCAGAGGAAGTAACTTATTAGCTTTACAAATGAATCACACAGGCGAGGTGGCTCATGCTTGCAATTTCAACACTCAGGGAGGCCAAGGTGGTGTGGGTGGATTGCCTGAGCTCACAGGTTTGAGACCAGCCTGAGCAAGAGTGAGACACTGTTTCTAAAAATAGCCAGATATTGTGATGGGTGCCTATAGTCCCAGCTACTGGGGAGGCTGAGGCAAGAGAATCACTTGAGCCCAAGACTTTGAGTTTGCTGTGAGCTATGATGTTATAGCACTCTACAGAGGGTGATGAAGTGAAACTCTGTCTCAAAAAAAACCCCAAAAAAACAAACAGAAAAACTAAAAAGGTACAAGTGAATCACAGAATTAGTAAACTATTTCAATGCTTATATATCAGACATTATTTGGCATTGCAGGTACTGATATGAATAAGATATACAAGATTTCTACCCTCAAAGAGCCTAACATTTTTATCTAGAAAGGTAGACGATTTTTAAGTAAATAAGATAATTAAAGATGATATATACTGTGAAGAAAATAGATGTGGTGATGTGATAGCATCCAGATTGAGGTGGTCAGGGAAGAAGACTTCTTTGTTAAGATACAAGAACGGTTCCTTGAAGGGGGTAGAACTAACATTTCCTTGATGGGAGAGGAGTATTCTCAGTAGAGGCTACAATAATGCAAAGGACTTACAGGGAGGATTTGGTTTGGTATGTTCAAGAATTGGCCGAGATCAGATTTTGTAGGGCTCTGTAGACCTTGCAAGCGATGATGGTAAGCCATTGGTGGGAGGCAGCCAGTTGAATAAGAAAGAAAAATGATGTGATTTACATTTTTAAAAGATAACCCCTTTTGCTCTGGGGAGAATGGATTGCAGGGTGCCAAGAGTGGAAGAGACTAGTTAAGAAGGTATTGTACTTTATTAAAAAACTGTAAGCTATTTGAGAGTTTATGAAGGATAAAAGGCAGAAAGTAATTAAACTTCTTGAAAGGCTGAGCTTGGTGGCTGACATCTGTAATGCTAGCACTTTAGGAGGAAGAGGCTGGAGGATTGGTTTTGGCCAGTAGTTTGAGGCCAGCCTAAGCAACATAAGAAGACCCTGTCTCTAAAAAAAAAAAAAAAATTGAAAAATTAGTCAGCCATGGCCCGTGCTTCTAGTCCCAGCTACTTGAGAGACTGAGGAAGGAGGATTTCTTGAGCCCAGGAGTTTGAGGTTGCAGTGAGCTATGGTGACACCACTGTATTTTAGCTTGAGCGATAGAGCAAGACCTTGTCCAAAAAAAAAAACCCAACAAACCCCCCCCCCCCCAAACCTCTCTTCCCCCCAAACAACTATAACTATTTCAAGAAAATATTCCACTTTCAATTATGATAAGATTACAACTCGGGCAAAAAAATCTTAACAGCAATAAGTTTTAGTGTGTGTGTGTGTGTGTTTTCCTCCTGGCCTAAATATACTTCTGCTTTATTTATCTAGCAAGAGGATAACATTAAACATGGAGGCTTTCAATTCGTGGCACTGAATGATGATCTACACAAGGCATCCTTCAAAGGCTATACAATTAAAGACCCACCTAGCTTTTCAGCAGTACAAGCCTGATGGAGGTCTTCTGGCCCATTTGCTTGACATGCTTTGTGCCTTGAAATTTCTTTTGGATTGCATCCTTGGAGCTTGCATAGATCATTTTACTTTTCAGAGGTGCTACTTCTGGTGTCCACAAAAAGAACATCAACTCTTCTTTTCTGGACTCCTTGGTTTCAAAGCTCGCATCATACAAAGCATAGTGACAATCTTTTTTAGGAAGCATTTCCACAAAATGCTTGAAAGAATCAGTAATGGTCACACCACTATCTCCAACCAAGCTCTCTTTGCCTTACTCTACAATGATGCACTTTTTGTTGGCACTGAGACAAAAAATGACAGTCTTCTTTTTTCTTTTGATTTCTTCTAGTATGGAGCATTTCCTAACTTTCATGTCATAAAAAATGCGACATCCTTCATCAGCAACTTGCACTCCTGACGCCATCTTTGCCATGGTGGTTATAGGGACTGGGAAAGGGAGCCAGAGAGCTGAGAGACTGAGAGCACAGCTGGCATGGCGGCGCAAGCATAATAACAGGGGCGGGTACACCTCTCTAGCGTGTGTTTTGAAAAAAAGCTGTGAAACAGTTTAGTGCAAATGTCCTTACGATAAAAGGATTATTTTTCTTCTGGGTAGATGCCTAGTAATGGGATTGCAGAATCAAATGGGAGATCTAATTCAAGTTCTTTGAAGTTTCTCCATACTTCCTTCCAAAAGGATTGTATTACGGTAGTTTATAGTCCCACCAGCAGTGTAACAGTGTTCCCTTCTCTCCACATCCACACCAGCATGTGCAGTTTTGAGACTTTGTGATGTGAGTCCTTCTCGCTGGGGTTAGGTGATATCTCAGTGTAGTTTTGATTTGCATTTCTCTGATGATTAGGTACAATGAGCATTTTTTCATATGTTAGCTATTCATCTTTTTTTTGATGGGGGAAGAATCTCCCTCCGTAGAGTGCTATGGTGTCACACAGCTCACAGCAACCTCCAGGTCTTGGGCTTAGACGATTCTCTTCCCTCAGCCTTCTGAGTAGCTGGGACTACAGGCACTCACCACCCGGCAATTTTTTGTTGCAGTTTAGCCAGGGCTAGGTTTGAACCTGCCACTCTTGATAAATGGGGCTGGTATCCTACCCACTGAGCCACAGGTGCCACCTGGATGATTTTATTTTTAACTCTTGTCATCCTGAGTAATAGAGTGCAGTGGCGTCCTCACACCTAGCTGTAACCTCAAACTTCTGGGCTCAAGCAATCCTCCTGCCTCAGCCTCTTGAGTATCTGGGACCACAGGTTCCCACCACAATGCTTAGGTAATTTTTCTATTTTTAGTACAGACAGGGATCTTGTTCTTTCTTATTCAGGCTAGTCTTGAACTCCTGAGCTCAAGCAATCCTCCCTTCGTGGCCTCCCAGAGTGCTAGGATTATAGGCAAGTATCCACTTCAATCAGCCAAGATTGGATGATTAATTTGTATTAGAAAATAAACCAAGGACCAGTTATAAGAGGGAATCAACCAAGGGAAAAGAGCAATGTAAACAGAGTTTTTCCTTTCTTTCTCTCTCTCTCTTTTTTTTGTAGAGACAGAGTCTCACTTTATCCCCCTCCGTAGAGTGCCTTGGTGTCACAGCTCACAGCAACCTCCAGCTTTTGGGCTTAGGCGATTCTCTTGCCTCAGCCACCCGAGTAGCTGGGACTACAGGTGCCCACCAGAAGCCCGGCATTTTTTTGTTGCAGTTTGGCTGGGGCCAGGTTTGAACCCGCCACCCTCTGTATATGGGGCTGGCACCCTACCCACTGAGCCACAGGTGCTGCCCTCCTTTCTTTTTTTCTTTAGGCAGAATCTTGCTCTTGGCCCCAGGTAGAGTGTAGTAGTAGATGTATCACTGGAGCTCACAGTGGCCTTAAACTCCTTGGCTCAAGCGATCCTTCTGCCTCAGCCTCCAAGTAGCTGGGACTATAGGCAAGCACCACTGCACTTAGCTAATATTTCTATTTTTAGTAGAGACATGGGTCTTGCTTTTCCTCATGATGGTGTCAAACGTCTTGACCTCAGGCAGTCTACCTGCCTCAGCCTCTCATAGTGTTAGGATTATAGGCATGACACAGAGCAGAGTTGTGTGTTTTCTTTTTTAATTGTAAATTGAGAGTGGGAATGACTACAGAGGGTACAGGGCAGGTACAGGGGTTATGAGAAACATTGTGAACAGAAAGTATTGGGAAAGATGACGTTGAGGGGTAGGTGGTACTGTAGATTTTGAATTGGATCTAATTTTATTTTCTTTGAAGGTCTCAATATTTTAAGGCTTAAAAATTGCTTTTAATGTGCCTTTTTTGTTTTTGTTTTCTTTTTTTTTGAGGTTAGACTTGTTTCTTATTATGTGTGATGCTGTTCCAGTTCTGGACTCTTGGAGGCTGAGCATTTATTCAGGTAATAATAGGTAACGTTTATGGAGCACTTTCTATGTGCCAGGCAACAAACTAAGTGCTATACTTTTATTCTCATTTAATCCTCACCCAACCTGTGGTGTTGGAAGTAATGTTGTACCTATTTAATAGATGGAAAAAAATTGAGGTGCAGCAATTAAGATCAGCTGAACCAAAAAATAAAGCCCACTGTCGAAATTTAAGTAAGTAAGAGATGAGTCACTGTGCCTGGCCTGGGGAATTTTTCTTAAGAGGTGATTAATATGGGTAACAGAAATCTCTTGTTGATTTCTCCCCACTTGAGATACTTTTTAAAGGTATTTTCAGCTTTAAGGAACCCTATTAGGGTTTCTTATTGGAGCTTTCTTGGTGCATTTAATTGCTTATTTATAGATCACATTAATTGTTGTACTTGCCAGATTTAGAGGATAACTGGGAGGATTTCTAATACTACTGGCTGGATGAAGATCAGTCAGAAAATGACAGTTGAGCATCTCTGGCATAATGTAGATTAATGGATTTTTTTTTTTTTTTTTTTTTTTTTTTTGTGAGACAGTCTCATTTTGTCACCCTTGGTAGAGTTCTGTGGCATCAGGGCTCACAGCAACCTCCAACTCTTGGGCTTAAGCAATTCTTTTGCCTCAGCCTCCCAAGTAGCTGGGACTATAGGCACCCGCCAAAATGCCTGGTTATTTTTTGGTTACAGTTGTCATTGTTGTTTGGCAGGCCCGGCTGGATTCAAACCCACCAGCTCCAGTAGGTGGCTGGCACCCTTATCCCCTGAGCTACAGGCGCTGAGCCAGAAGTATTTTTTTTTTTTTATCATAGTGCTTATATTCCAGTAATGGAAGTATTTTTAAGTTTATGAAAATTCAAATTTGTATGCTATTTTGAGTAGTTCTCCATGTTGGTTCTACTTTCAGTTGCGTAAAGTACAATTGCTTTTGGTACTGTCTTATCAGTTACTGAGTGGCCAGTGTGAATACATTTGCCCTATTTTCCTTTCCCTAACCTTTTAAAAAAGAGATCTTTCCTAAGGTATAATTGACATACAGTAAATTACACATATTGAATGTGTACAATTTAAGTTTTAGCATAGGTATACACCAAGGAAACTGTCACTACAACCAAGGTAATGAACATATTCTTCATTCCCACAAGTTTCCTTATCCCCATCTGTAATCATTCTCCCAACCTTTGTGGTCTCCAGACATCCACTAATCTTTATTATCACTGTAGAATAGTTTGTGTTGTCTAGAATTTTATGTAAATGGAATCATAGAGAATATACACTTTATTTATTTTTATTTTTTTTCCTCAGCATAATTATTTTGAGATTCATCTGTTGTTCAATGTATCAGTAGTTCATTCCTTTTAAGTGTAGGGTAGCAATTCATTCTTTAAATAAATCACAATTTGTTTACCCATTCACTTGCTGATGGACATTTGGGTTGTTTCTAGTTTTTGGCAATACAAATAAAGCTGTACCTAAATATTTGTGTAGAAGTCTTTGTGTGGATGTATACTTTTTTAAAATAACAAAACTGACTACTGTAAAGTATACAATTCACTGGTATTTAGTGTATTTATAATGTTGTGCAACCACTAGCTTTCTCTAGTTTCAAACTTTCTCATCATCCTATAAACCACCCTGTATCCAGGAAGTGGTTACTCTCCATTCTGTCTTCCCTTAATTTCTTTTCCTTTTTCTGTTTCTTTTTTTTGAGACAGAGTCTCACTTTGTCACCCTCTATAGAGTGCAGTGGCATCACAGCTCACAGCAACCTCGAACTCTTGGTTTAAGTGGTTCTCTTGCCACAGCCTCCCAAGTAGATACAGGCGCCAGCCATAACACTGGCTATTTTTTTTTTTTTTTTTTTTTGAGACAGAGTCTCAGTATGTTGCCCTCGGTAGAGTGCTGTAGTGTCCCAGCTCACAGCAAAGTCCAACTTAAGTGGTTGTTTTGCCTCAGCCTTCCAAGTAGCTGGGATTACAGGTGCCCATCACAATGCCACGCTATTTTTTTTGTTGTAGTTGTTGTTGTTTGGCAGGCCCGGGCTGGATTTGAACCCACAACCTCTGGTGTACGTGGCTGATGCCTTAGCCACTTGAGCTATAGGCGCCGACCTGAGAATTTTTTATGTATTTGGAATACAAGTTCTTTGATAGCCTATTTGCTCCTATCTTTATTTATTTTATTTTATTTTATTTTTTTTTGAGAGGGAAATGAAAATAGAATTCAGAATTGCAGATAGAATTCAGGCAAAAAGATACTTCTAATGTTGTTAAGGGTCTGTTGAAGCCCAGCTACTCTAAGAAAATTGCAAATCATCAGATACAGGCTTAGAGCTAGAAGTAGGTCAGCTACCATAGCACAAGATGATGGTGTGAAAGATTTTAGTGACAGTGCATGATCATGCATTTTTTGGGGGAGGGACAAAGTCTCACTCTGTTGCTCAGGCTAGAGTGCCATGGCTTCAGCCTATATCACAGCAACCTCGGGCTCCTAGGTTCAAGCGATCCTTCTGCCTTAACCTCCTGAGTAGATGGGAGTATAGGTGCCTGCCATTACACCTGGATCATTTTTTCAGTTTTTAATAGAGATGAGGTCTCACTCTTGGTCAGGCTGATCTCCAACTCCTAAGTTCAAGTAATCCCCTCTCCTTGGCCTTCCAGAGTGCTAGGATGACAAACATGGGTCACTCTTCCAGCCATGAAAATATACTCTTTTTTGTTAATGCTAAATTCTGGATATTAGAAGCTTTTTCTCTATTCTATCTTTTTATTCCTTTCCCCCCCAAATAGCAGTATTTATAAAATCACAACTTCTACATTTAAAGGGTGGATTTGGCCAATTAAAGCAGACTTTACAGCCTAAATGCATCTATCTAGGTTGTTTTCCTTCCATCTTTATTATTCCTTTTGGAGCCTATATCAGAGTTGGGCAATTTATATACTAGAATTTCTTAAAGAGTTATCTGTGTATTTCTTTCTTTCTTTTTTTTTTTAAGAGACAGAGTCTTATTTTATCCCCCTCAGTAGAGTGCTATGGCGTCACAGCTCACAGTAACCTCCAGTTCTTGGGCTTAGGTGATTCTCTTGCCTCCAGCCTCCCAAGTAGCTGGGACTATAGGTGCTTTCCACAACACCTGGCTATTTTTTTTTATTGCAGTTTGGCCAGGGCCGGGTTTGAACCCGCTACCCTCAGTATATGGGGCTGGTGCCCTACTTCACTGAGCCACAGATGCTGCTTTTATTTTTTGAGACAGAGTCTCACTTTGTTGCTTTTGGTAGAGTGCCGTGGCATCACAATTTACAGCAACCTCAAACTCTTGGGCTTAAGTGATTCTGTTGCCTCAGCCTCCCAAGTAGCTGGGACTACAGGTGCCTGCCCCATGGCTTGCCTATTTTTTTAGAGAAGAGATCTCGCTCTGGCTCAAGCTAGTCTTAAACTCATGAGCTCGGGGATCCACCGCCTTGGCCTCCCAGAGTGCTAGGATTATAGGTATGAGCCACCACACCGGGCTTACCTGTGTATTTCAATGTTGCCCTTATCTAAAAAAAATCAGCAAAATGTGGCATTGCAACAGGACCATGTAACTATCAAACATTGAAGAAAATATTCCGTTGGAGTTATTTTCTAGAATTAAGTTTACCTTTAATAGGTAACTTTGGGCTCTGGGAATGTTCTGCTAAGTCCATCTTTGGAATCTATATATTATGCCAGTCTTTTTTTTTTTGTTGTTGTTTTTTTTTTGTTTTTGAGACAGAGTCTCACTATGTTGCCCTTGGTAGAGGTAGAGTGCCGTGACGTCACAGGTCACAGCAACCTCAAATTATTGGACTCAAGTGATTCTCTTGCCTCAGCCTCCCAAGTAGCTGGGACTACAGGCACCTGCCACAATGCCTAGCTATTTGTTGTTGTTGTTGTTGTTGTTGTTGTTGTCATTGTTGTTTAGCTGGCCCGGACCAGGTTTGAAGCCGCCAGCCCTGGTGTATATGGCCAGCACCCTAACCACTGAGCTATGGGCGCCGAGCCTATTATACCAGTCTTATCAGTAACATTTTATTTGTATTTGTAGTCTTTTGCTGATAAGCCAAAGATGTAGCTATGTGTATTAGCTATTTTTTTTAACTTCAGATTAATATAAGGGTAGGTACAATTAGGCTACAGTGTTTGTATTTGTCAGGTAAAGTCCAAGTTGCACCTGAGCCCTTTACTCAGGAGATGTGCCCTATAACCTTACATTGTACCAGAAGGTGTACCACATCTTCTTGAATTTAAATGTGTTGTTTTCTCTGGAGGGCATGTAGTTGTTCATCTGCTAGTTTCATATTAAAGTTGAGTACATTGGATGGTTGCTGTCCCATTCTGGTGATACTTAGGAGCATGTTTTCCAAATCCTTCCAGTAGTCAGTTATTTTCAACAGTGCTTGTCAGATGCCTTGCAAATGGTTACTCAGTAATTATTTGTTGAATGAATGAATACCTCTTCTTTAAGTTACTGCTTTAGTCACCTCCCTCCTTGCATTTCATCTAGGATCTTTCCTTTTCTTTCTATCTCTTTTTGGTCATTTTCTTACTTGTTTGCATTTCCTTTGGAGGATAAATCATCAAGGCAGAGGAAGTAAACCTGAAGCTATTCTTTTTATTTATTTATTTATTTTTGCAGTTTTTGGCTGGGGCCGGGTTTGAACCCACCACCTCCAGTATATGGGGCCGGCACCCTACTCCTTGAGCCACAGGCACCACCCCTGAAACTATTCCTTTATTCATGATTAGCTTGGATTAAAAAAAGTATTATATGAGACGAGATTGAAACACTTGGCAAAAAATTTCATTTTTTTTTTTTTTTCTATTTTTCCCTTCCAATCCTGGTGGTGGATTTGTTTTTGTTGTTGTTTGTTTTGTTTTTATTTTTAGAGACAGAGTCTCACACTGTTGCCCTGGCTAGAGTGCCGTGGCATCATAGCTCATCCTCTTGTCTCAAGTAACTGGAACTGTAGGCGCCTGCCACGACCCTTGGGTAGTTTTTCTAATTTTAGAAGAGATGGGGTTTTGCTCTTAGGCTGATCTTGAACTCCTGAGCTCGAGTGATCCACTCACCTCGGCCTTCCAGATTTCTAGTATAACAGGCATGAGCCACCGCACCTAGCATGCCTGTTGGTTTGGTTTTTGCCATAACCAACTTTTTCTTTCTTTAATTTATAGTTAGTAAATGTGCTCTTATATTTTTCATTTTAATTTCTCATTTTTATGACATTTCTTCCTCCATATGACTCTCTTCTTTATCCCTTAAATACTGGTATGTTCTGAGGCCTCTGCTTTTCTTCTGGTCTTTTCTTTTGCTTTGCTGCTTCTGTTCTCACCATGTACCCTCCCTTAGTGACCCTATTTAAAATCCAAGGTTTCATTATTCTCAGTTTGGTGGTCCAGATTTCCATATGTAACTGCCCCTAGGCGTTTAATTTTTTGTCAGCCCATGGGCACTTGACATTTGTCATGCATTAAATAGAACTTTATCATATTTATTTCCAAACTGGTTTCTTCTTCAGAAATCCTGTTTCAGTGAATGGAGATATTATTCTCCATTATTCTCAAACTTTTTGGTATCAAGACTCGTTTGTACTTGTAAAAATGATTGAGATCTCCAAAGAGCTCTTGTTTACGTGAGTTATAACAATAAATATAAATATGTTAGAAATATAAACTGAAAAATTTAAAAACATTTAATTCATTAGGAAGGATAATAAACCCAATATTAACATAAAGGTAAATTTTTATGAAAAATAACTTCCAAAGGCAATAGAAAGTTTTAGTGAGAAATGTGTCTTTTTTTTTTTTTCATTTTCGCAGTTCTTTTTAATGATGAGATTAATAAAACAGCTGGATTCTGATACCTGCATTTTCAGTGAAAACAGTTACAATATTACATGTCATGTATTTTTTCTTTTCTTTTCTTTTCTTTTCATGTCATGTATTTTCTGAGAAACACTACCATATGCCCATGAAAGCATGAGTGTTAAAGGGTCAAGCAATGTTTTAATATTATTCTAAGAATTGATTTGACACTGCAGGTTCCATGAGAAAGTCTTGGGGTTTCCCAAGGTTTCTAGGCCCCACTTTGAGAGCTGCTTTTCTATTTAGTCCCCCAGGTGTCTTCTTTATTATCTTATTTCCCTCTCATCACAAATGCATCTCGTGTGTTACTGTGTCTTAAAGATTCTGCCTACCTAATGTTATTTGGGTCAGAGACCCCATATTCTATAGCCAGAGCATTTGTCTCATCTTTTTTCTATCTGGTGTCACTGCCCCTATTCTGTCTTCTTTCTAAGTCCTCCTTATTGTAGCAAAACTAATCTTTCCAAAATAGAAATCAGATGATGTAACTCCTTTCCAAAAGTCCTTTACAAGTTTCTTATAGCTTTAGTTAGTATGTAAAATGTCTATAATCCTTTTTCCAATAATTTCTTTAGATTCCTTTCAAGCCACTTCTCTATGAGTACCTTATTGCTGTAGTTTTCTTTGTGCAGTACAGAAAAACATCACAGTGACTTGCATATCGGTATTAATAATATTATTATCAGCCAGGCATGGTGGCTCATGCCTATAATTCTAACATTCTCGAGGCCAAGGTAGGAGGATTGCTTCAGGCCAAGAATTTAAGATCAGCTTGAGAAGAGCAAGTCTCTGTCTTTACAAAAAACAGGAAAATTAGCTTGGCATGGTATTGAGCACCTGTAGTTCCAACTACTTGGCAGGGTGAGGCAGAAGGATCCCTTGAACCTAGGCATTTATGGTTGCAGTGAGCTGTGATTGATAGGCCATGGGACTGTGACCTGGGCAACAGAGCAAGATTGTCTCAAATATTATTTGTGGAGTTTGCAGAACTTTCCTCAAAAAAAAAAAAAAAAAATTTTTTTTTTTTTTTTTAGACAGTCTATGTCGCCCTCTGTAGAGTGTTGTGACATCAACAGCTCACAGCAACCTCCAACTCTTGGGCTTAAGTGATTCTCTGCCTCAGCCTCCCAAATAGCTGCTGGGACTACAGGCACCCGCCACAACACTTTACTATTTTTTTTAATTAGAGACAGTCTCACTTTGTCCCCCCTCGGTAAAGTGCTATGGTGTCACAGCTCACAGCAACCTCCAGCTCTTGGGCTTAGACGATTCTCTTGCCTCAGCCTCCCAAGTAGCTGGGACTATAGGTGCTCACCACAACGCCCAGCTATTTTTTTGTTGCAGTTTGGCCAGGGCTGGGTTTGAACCCACCACCCTCAGTATATGGGGCCGGTGCTCTACTCACTGAGCTGAGTCACAGGTGCTACCCAACACTCTGCTAATTTTTGGTTGCAGTTGTCATTGTTGTTTAGCTGGCCTGAGCTGGGTTCAAACCCGCCAGCCTCAGTGTATGTGGCTGGCACCATAACCATTATGCTATGAGCACCAAGCCAAAAAATAATTATTTTTTTATTGTTGAGGATTCTTTGAGGATACAGAGAATCAGGTTACACTGCATTTGTTAGGTAAAGTCCCTCTTATAATTGTGTCCCGCCTCCAAGGAATGTGCCACTCACCATGGCCTCCGCTTTCCTTCCTCCTTCCTTTTCTCTGCTGCCCCCTTCCTCTATCCCCTACCCTGTACTAGGTCATCAGTTCTCATTTCAGAATCGAGTACGTTGGATTTCTGCTTCACTATTCCTGTGATGCTCTACTAAGAATGTGTTCCTCGTGTTCCTTTCTCTTCCATCCAGGTTAATATAAAAGATACAAAGTCTCCATCTTTTTTAGTGGCTGAGTGGTATTTCCTGGGATACATATACCATAGTTTGTTAATCTGTTCCTGGATTGGTGGGCATTTAGGTTGTTTACACAGTTTAGCAATTGTAAATTGAGCTGCTATAAACAGTCTAGTGCAAATGTCCTTATGATAAAAGGAATTTTTTTCTTCTGGATAGATGCCCAGTAATGGGATTGCAGGATCAAATGGGAGGTCTAGTTTGAGTTCTTTGAGGATTCTCCATACTTCCTTCCAAAAGGATTATATTAGTTTGCATTCCCACCAGCAGTGTAACAGTGTTCCCTTCTCTCCACATCCACACCAGCATCTGCAGCTTTGAGACTTTGTGATGTTGGCCATTCTTACTGGGGTTAGGTGATACCTTAGGGTGGTTTTGATTTGCATTTCTCTGATAATTAGGGATGGTGAGCATTTTTTGTTTGTTAGCCATTCATGTATGGTCTTTTTTTTTTTTGAGACAGACCCTGAAGCTATTACCCTGGGTAGAGTGCATTACAGCTCACAGCAACTGGGCTCCAACTACTGGGTTTAAGCAATTCTCTTGCCTCAGCTTCCCAAGTAGCTGGGACTATAGGCGCCCGCCACAATCCCTAGCTATTTTTTGGTTGTAGTTGTCATTGTTTGGCAGGCCTGGGCTGGATTCGAACCCATCAACTCTGGTGTATGTGGCAGGCGCCTTAGTTGCTTGAGCTATAGGTGCTGAGCCGTGTATCTTCTTTAGAGAAAGTTTTATTCCTCTCTCTTGCCCATTGATGTAGGGATTGTTGGCTTTTTAAATGTTGATTAATTTGAGTTCTCTGTAGATCCTAGTTATCAAGCTTTTGTCTGATTCATAAGATGCATAATATGCATCCCATTCTGATGGTCGTTTATTTGCTTTGCTTGTTATCTCCTTAGCTGTACAGAAGCTATTCAATTTAATTAAGTCCCATTTGTTTATTTTTGTTATTGTTGCCATTGCCACTGAAGTCTTCATAAAGTCTTTCCCCAGTTTTCAAGTTTTTTCCCCACACTTTCTTCAAGGTTTTTCATTGTTTCATGCCTTAGATTTAGATTTTTCATCCATCTTGAGTCAGTTTTTTTTTTTTTTTTAACTTGATGAATTTTCTTTTCCTTAAAAATATTATAGGTACATAGTTGTATATTTGTATAGGGTACATGTGATACAATGTACAATATGATTTAATCAATCAGGATAATTGGGGTATCTAATACCCCAGGCATTTATCATTTGTCTTAGGAACATTCTTTTATTTATTTATTTATTTATTTATTTATTTTTACTTTTTTATTTTTTTATTTTTTTTTCTCTTTTTTTTGAGTGAAGAAAGATCCAGTTTCAATCTTTTACATGTGGTTATTCAGTTCTCCCAGCACCATTTATTAAATAGGATTCTTTTCCCCAGTGTGTGTTCTTGTTTGGCTTATCAAAGATTAGGTGGCTGTAAGATACTCGTTTCATTTCATGGTTTTCTATTCAGGTCCAGATGTCTATGTCTCTATTTTTGTGCCAATATCCTGCTGTTTTGATCACTATGGCATTTAGGTTGATACATTACTACTATAACGTAAGTCTGGTAGGTTGATGCCCTGGGCTTTGTTTTTATTACCAAGAATTGCCTTGGCCATATGGTTTTTTTTCTGGTTCCTTACAAGATGAAGAATTATTTTTTCCAAATCTTGATAGTATGATATTGGTATTTTAATGGGGATTGCATTGGGAAGTATAGACATTTTAACAATGTTGATTATTCCTAGCCATGAGCATGGTGTGTTCCTCCATTTGTTAGTATCTTCTGCTATTTCTTTTCTTCAGGTTTCGTAATTTTCTCTTTTTATTTATTTATTTATTTAGAGATAGGGTCTCACTATGTCGCCCTCAGTAGAGTGCCATGGCATCACAGCAACCTCAACCTCTTGGGCTGAAGCAATTCTCTTGCCTCAGGCTCCTGAGTAGCTGGGACTACAGGCGCCCGCCACAATGCCTGGCTATTTTTTGGTTGTAGTTATCATTGTTGTTTAACAGGCCTGGGCTGGGCTTGAACCCAACACCTTTGGTGTATGTGGCTGGCGCCCTACTCACTGAGCTATGGGCGCCAAGCCCATAATTTTCTTTTTAGAGGTCCTTTACCTCTTTTATTAAGTATTTTCCTAGGTATTTTATTTTCTTTGTAGCTACTATGAAGGGGCTTGTGTCCTTGATTAGCTTCTCATCTTGATTATTATTGGCATATACAAGGGCTTCTGATTTTGGACATTGATTTTTATATCCTGAGGCATTATTATATTTTTTGATCATTTCTAGGAGTCTTGTGCTTGCGTCTTTGGGGTTCTCTAAGAATAAGATCATATCATCAGCAAAGAGGGAGAGTTTGACCTTCTCTGCCCCCTTTTGGATGCCCTTTATTTCCTTCTCTTGCCTGATTGCATTAGCCAAAACTTAAGAATTTAGTGTGCTACTTTTTCCTGTTTTCTTCAGATTTCTTTTTTTTTTTTTTGAGTTTTTGGCTAGGGCTGGGTTTGAACCCATCAATTCTGGCATATGGGGCCGGCACCTTACTCTTTTGAGCCATAGGCGCCCCTCTTCTTCAGAGTCTAATTGAAAAGGATGCTGAATTTAATCAAATGTTTTTTCTCTATCTATTGTGAGGATCATATGGTCTTTGTTTTTGCTTCTGTTGATACGGTGAATTACATTTATGGACTTGCGTATGTTAAATCAGCCTTGCATCCCTGTCATAAAACCTACTTGATTGTGAATGATTTTTTAATGTGTACCTGTAATCTGTTGGCTAGGATTGTATTGAGAATTTTTTGTGTCTATATTCAGTAGTGCAATTATTCTGAAATTCTCTCTCTTTTTATTTTTTAGAGACAGAGTCTTAACTCTATCATTAGAGTGTTGTGGTGTCACGGGTCACAGCAACCTCCAACTCCTGGGCTTGGGCAATTCTCTTGCCTCAGCCTCCCAACTAGCTAAGACTACAGGTGCCTGCCACAACCCCAGCTATTTTTTGTTGCAGTTTGGCTGGGGCCAGGTTTGAACCTACCACCCTCAGTATATGGGGCCAGTGGCCTACCCACTGAGCCACAGGCGCTGCCCCGAAATTCTCTTTTTTAGTTGGGTCTTTTCCTGGTTTTGGTATCAGGGTGATGTTTGTTTCATAGAACGTGTTGGGGAAGATTCCTTCTAAATTTTTTGAAATAATTTCTGCAGTATGGTTATAAACTTTTCTTTGAAGGTTTGGTAGAATTCTGGTGTGAAGCCATCTGGCCCAAACTTTTTTTTTTGTTGGGAGATTTTTTTATTGTTTCTTTGATCTCAGTTCTTGAAATCGGTCTGTTCAAGAGATCTATTTCTTCTTGATTAAGTCTAGGGAGAGGGTGTGATTTCAGGTATTGATCCATTTCCTCCACATTGTCACATTTCTGGGCATAGAGTTTCTTGTAGTACTCAGAGATGATCTCTTGTATCTCTGTGGCATCTGTTGTTATTTCTCCTTTATTGTTTCTGATTGAGGTTATTAGAGATTTTACTTTTCTGTTTCTGGTTAATCTGCCCAAAGGTTTATTGATTTTATTTATTTTTTCAAGAAACCAACTTTTGTTTCATTAATTTTCTGAATGATTCTTTTGTTTTCAATTTTCATTCATCTCTGATTTAATTTTGGTTATTTCTTTTCTTCTGCTGGGTTTGGGATTAGATTGTTCTTCTTTTTCCAATTCCATAAGATGGTTCATGAGTTTGTTGATGTGCTCTGTTTCTGTTTTTCAAATGTAGGCATCTAATGTGATAAATTTCCTTTTTAAGACTGCTTTTGCTGTATCCCATAGGTTTTGGTAACTTGTGTCTTCATTGTTGTTATGTTTGAGGAATTTAACGATTTCCTCTTTTATCTCTTCCTAAACCCAACTCTCATTCAATAGAAGGTTGTTTAATTTCAAAGTCTTTGTGTGGGGATGAACGTTTTTGTTGGAGTTGAGTTCCACCTTTAATGTCTTGTGGTCTGAGAAGATACAAGGTATAATTTTATTTTTCAATTTTGCTGAGGTTTGATTTGTATCCTAGGATGTGGTCTATCTTGGAGTACGTACCTTGGGCTGACAAGAAAAATGTATATTCTATAGCTTTGGCATGGTGTGTTCTGTATATGTCTATTAATCTCATTTGTTCTAGGGTCACATTTAAGTCCTTTGCATCTTTGTTTAGTTTCTGTTTACAGGATCTGTCCAGTTCTGTCAGAGGGGTATTAAAGTCCCCGACTATTATGGTGTTATGGGATATCATAGTGCTCAGAGGGGTATTAAAGTCCCCGACTATTATGGTGTTATGGGATATCGTAGTGCTCAGACCCATTGAGGTCTGTTTCATAAATCTTGGAGCATTTAAGTTGGCTGCATAAATATTTAAAACTGAAATGTCTTCTTGTTGAATTGTTCCTTTGACTAATATAAAGTGTTTATCTTTGTCTATTTTAACTTTAGTTGCTTTAAATGTGCTTGTATCTAAAAATAAGATTGCAGTCCCTCCTTTCTTCTCATTTCCATTTGCTTGAAATACTGTTTTCCACCCCTTAACCCTGAGTCTTTTTTTTTTTTTTTGAGACAGCATCTCAGTGTCACCCTCAGTAAAGTGCTGTGACGTCACAGCTCACAGGAACCTCAAACTCTTGGGCTTAAGTGATTCTCTTGCCTCAGCCTCCCAAATAGGTGGGACTAGCCACCACAACACCTGGCTATTTTTAGAGATGAGGTCTCACTCTGGCTTGGTCTGGTCTCAAACTCCTGAGCTTGGGCAATCCACTGCCTCGGCCTCCCAAGTGCTAGGATTACAGGTATGAGCCACCTTGCCCTGCTAATTAGCCCATGAGTCTTGATTTGTCTTTCAAGGTTAGGTATGTCTCCTGGAAATAGCATATGGATGACTTGTGCTTTTTTATCCATTCAGCTAGCCTGTGCCTCTTCAGTGGTGGGTTCAGTCCATCAACATTTATTCAGAGAATTGATAAGTGTGGTGTTCTATTCATCTTATTTTGTGGAAGTTGGTTGTGTAGTTTTATCCTTCGAGCCATAATGAAGCTATATTTTGACTTCTAGCTTCTGGATGTTTACTTTGCTGGTAGTCCATGTGTTGGTCAGTGTTGAGAATAGGTCAGAGTATTTCCTATAAAGCTGGTTTTGTGGTGAACTTCCTTAGTGCTTGTATATCCACAAAAGATTTGATTTCTATATTAATTTTGAAGTGTAATTTAGCAGAATATAGAATTCTGGGCTGCAAATTGTTTTAAGAATGTTGAACTATGATCTTCTGGTTTGGAAGGTTTCAGTTGAAATATTTGCTATCATCCTAATGGCTCTGCCTCTGTAGTCAGTTGGTACTTACTCCTGGCTGCTTATATGTTTTTTTCTTTCATCTTGACTTTGGACAGGTTCATTACACTGTGTCTTGGAGAGCCTCTGTTTGAGTTGAGATGACCTGGGGTTCGATATCCATCTGAAAGGAGTGTGTTGGGGTCTTTAGTAAAATTTGAAGTTTTCCTTTATGATGGTCTCCAATAGGGCTTCCATTCCCTTGGAACAATCTTTTTCCCCTTTAGGAATCCCTATTATTCATATATTTGAACGTTTCTTGGAGTCTCGTAGTTCTCTAAGTGCCTGTTCTTTCTCTCTCTTCTTTTTTGCCTCTTTAACTACCTGAGTTAACTAAAAAACTTTATTCTCTAGCTCTGAGATTTTTTCTTCTCCATGGTCTAACCTATTTTTGATACCTTCTACTGCTTCTTTACATTCCCTGATTGTCTCCTCCATTTCCTTAAGCTCTGCCATATCCTTTCTATATTCTATGTATTCTCATCTGATTTTTGGTTCTATCTTTCCATTTTCTTGTCCATTCCTTTTATTATCTTTATCATGCATATTTTAAATTCCCTTTCTGTCAAGTCCATTAATTCTTATAGTGGAGTCTTGTAGAGTAGCTGCCTCAGGGTTCCTTGGGGGAGTTCCTCTGTTTTGGTATTTCATGTTGACTGAATTTTTCTGTTGGTTCCTCCTCATGTGTTCTTTCTTCCCCCCTCCTTTTTTTTTTTTGCAGTTTTTGGCCAGGGCTGGATTTGAACCCACCACCTCCAGCATATGGATCCGACACCCTACCTCTTTGGGCCACAGGTGCTGCCCTGTGTTCTTTCTTCTTGTTCACCTCCTTGTCCTCCTTTTTCCTTCTCACTGTCTCCTTTGTTTTAAACAGAAATTCTTACTCTTGATGACAGTATGTTGCAGTGAGTTGTCAGAACACCAGGAGGCATTGTGGTTTTCTTAGGTGACACAGAGCACAACCAGCAACCTCTATGGTCCTTATTCTTTTTTTTTTTTTTTTTTTTTTTTTTTTTTTGAAAGAAAAAAAATCTGTTTCCTTGGTTTGTGTGCTGTTTGTAATACCTCCCAACAACCACCAACCTCTATGGTCCTTATTCTTTTTTTTTTTTTTTTTTTTTTTTTTTTTGAGACAGAATCTCAAGCTGTTGCCTTGGTTAGAGTGCTGTTAGTCATAGCTCCGAGCAACCTCCAACTTTTGGCTCAGGCGATCCTCTTGCCTCAGTTGTTTCTATTTTAGTAGAGACGGGGTCTCACTTTTGCTCAGGCTGATCTCAAAATTGTGAGTTCAAGCACGCCTCAGCCTCCCAGAGTGTTAGGATTATAGGTGTGGGCCACTGCGCCTAGCCTTATGGTCCTTATTCCAAACTTAGTTGCCTTTGATGATCACCTGATTGTTTCTTCAGCATTCAGACCCTGCTGGGTTGGGATTTTAAAGCTCGCAAGAATCCTTAAGGGGCAGGTCCAGCTGGGTTTGAACCCACCACCTCTGGCATATGGGACAGGTGCCCTACTCCTTGAGCCACAGGTGTCGCCCAATTCTTCCAGGTTTTGAAATAGTGACCCTGATCTCTTGTTGTATTAGAGAAGACTAAATAACAACAACAGAAACATAATAGCTGACATTTATTTAATAATTTTACCTATACATTAACTTATTTAATATCATTTTTATAGGAAGAAAGTAATTTTTATTAACTTTATTGACATAATTTATATATTGTTAACTATATCTATTTAGAGTGTTTAATTGAGGCCAGGCGTTGATGGCTCACACCTGTAATCCCAGCACTTAGGAGGCTGAGGTAGGTGAATTGCTTGAGCTCAGGAGTTTGAGATCAGCCTGAGCAAGAGTGAGACCCCATCTCTAAAAAATAACTGGGCATCGTGGCAGATGCTATAATCCCAGTTATTTTGGAGGCTGAGGCAAGAGAATCGCTTAAGCCCAAGAATTTGAGGTAGCTGTGATGCTATGGCACTGTACCGACAGCAACAAAGTGAGACTCTGTCTCAAAAAAAAAAAAAAATAAATAAATAAATAAAGTGTACAATTCAGTAAGTTTTGATAAACATATATGCCTATCAGACCCCCACCACAATCAAGATATAGAACATTTTCATAGCCCCGTACCCAAATTCTCTTGTACCCTTTGACTGGATAGCCCATCCTCTACTCTTGGCCTAAAGCAACTACTGGTCGTCTTTTTTACTGTTATAGATTAGTTTGCATTTTCATTAATTTTATATTAATGTAGTCATACAGTATATGATCTTTTTTTTTTTTTTTCAGTATATGCTCTTTTGTATCTGGCTTCTTTTTGGTTTAATATAAATGTGTGGAGATTTATCCATATTGATGTGTATATCAGTAATTTGTTCTTTTTTATTGCTGAGTAATATTCTATTGTATAGCTATGCCACAATTTATTATTCACTTTTTAGTGGGCATTTTTCCAGTTTGGAGCTCTTTCAGATAATTTGCTGTGATCATTGCTCATAATACTTTGGGAATATATATGTATTTTTAAATTCCATTAGATTAGGGAGTATAAGGGTTTTATTTATATGGCTGAATTACATAGGTGAAGTCAGGGTTTTTTAGTATATCTATATCTTTTACCCAGTTGGTGGGTTTTGCTAACTCATCTTCCATTGAGTCTCCCAAGTTCATTTTATCACTCTGTGTGACCATGTATACCCTTTAGTTAGCTCTCACTTATAAGTGAGTACATGAAGAATTTTTCTGTTCCTCAGATACTTTACTTAGGATAATGTTGTCCAGTTCCATCCAAGTTGCTGCTGAAGACATTGTTTCATTGTTCCTTTTTTTTGAGACAGAGCCTTAAGCTGTCACCTTGGGTAGAGTACTGTGGCATCACTGCTCACAGCAACCTCCAACTCCTGGGCTCAAGAGATTCTCTTGCCTCTGCCTCCCAAGTAGCTGGGACTACAGGCACCAGCCACAAAGCCTGGCTATTTTTTGGTTGCAGCCGTCATTTTTGTTTTGGTGGGCCGGGCTGGATTCAAACCCACCACCTCAGGTTTATGTGGCTAGTGCTTTAGTACCTTGAGCCACAGGCGCCACGCATGTTTCATTCTTCTTTATGGCTTAGTAGCATTCCATGATATATTTGAGCAAGGCGACTTAAATGTATACCACATTTTCTTTATTCACTCTTCAGTTGATAAGCACTTAGATTGATTCCATATCTTTGAAATTGTGAATTATGTTGTGATAAATATATGAGTGCAGGTATCTTTCTGAGATAGTGACTTCTTTTCCTTTGGATAGATGCCCAGTGGTGGGATAACTCATTTAATCTCTAAGCCCCATGAATAGTTACAGATAAGGGAAACCGAGCCACTGTTTTACAGATAAGGGAAACTGAGACACTAAGAGAGTAAGTAACTTACTCAAGATCATACAGTTTTTAAATGGCAGAGTTAGAAATCAAATCTCTGAACATCTATACTGTACAGAATTTTCTTTACCCAAGATCCCATAGTTAAATTCTTTGTTAGGATTAAGTAAGGATTAAGGGTAAAATTATGTAGCACAGCTCTGTTGTTGTGATCTTATGGAGGAAAGATGATGCAGTATAGATTTTTTAAAAATGTGATTTCTTTTTAAAACAGTATCTTTTCTTTTTTCTTTTTTTTCTTATTTGAGGCAGAGCCTCATTATGTTGCCCTTTTAGAGTGCCATAGCGTCACAGCTCACAGAAACCTCAAACTCTTGGGCTTAAGTGATTCTCTTGCCTCAGCCTTCCAAGTACCCACCACAATGCCCAGCTATTTTTTTGTTGTGGTTGTCATTGTTGTTTGGCAGGCCCAGGCTGGATTTGAACCTGCCAGCTCTGGTATACGTGGCTAGCGCCCTAACCACTGAATTACAGGCACCACGCCAAAATAGTATCTTTTCAATATGAACTAAAGAACTTCCACGTTATTTTCTATTACAGAATTTTTATCACATTTCTGAGCTTCCTACCCAGTTAATCCCCACTTCTTTTTTGTTTTGTTTTGTTTTGTTTTTAGAGAGAGTCTTACTTTGTCGCCCTTGGTAGAGTGCTGTAGCATCACAGTTCACAGCAACCTCCAGCTCTTGGGCTTAGACAATTCTCTTGCCTCAGCCTACTGAGTAGCTGGGACTATAGGTGCCCACCACAACGCCTGGCTATTTTTTTGTGGCAGTTTGGCTGGGGGGCCGCGTTTGAACCTGCCACCCTCCGTATATGGGGCTGGTGCCCTACTCACTGAGCCACAGGCACCACCCTTTTTTTTTTTTTTTAACTATATTTTTTTTTTTGGCCAGGGTTGTGTTTGAACCCACCACCTCTGGTACATGGGACTGGCATGCTACTCCTTTGAGCCACAGGCGCTGCCCGAGGCACCACCCTTAATCCCCACTCCTTCAGCGAATAACATCAACAAAAAGTTTTGCATTTTAGTTGTGATTTATGAGGTTGGTATTATTTTTCTTCTAGTAAGTTACATTGCTTAATTCTAAGTTCCTATTTTCTTTATTTATTGGACAGATACATCTGAATTTTATCTTTTTTTTTTTTTTGGTCCCATGGCCTCAGCCTATTTCACTGCAACCTGAAACTGCTGGGCTCCAGCAATCCTCCTGCCTCAGCTTTCTGAGTAGCTGAGGGTACAGGTGTGTGCCACCACACCTGGCTAATTTTTCTATTTTTAGCAGAGACAGGGTCTAGATTTTCTTGGCTGGTTTCTGTAAGTCACCAGGCTCAGCACTAGATTTTGTCTTTTTGATGGAAATTATTTGCCTATTCCTTCTTTCTGCCCATCTCGCCAATCTTTTGAGTGTTGCAGTGGATGTTTAATGTTGAAAATGTTAGTTAACTTTATATACTTACACATCTTGAGGCATTTCTATACATTTATATGTTTGTATTTTGAGGTTGTTTGTATTTATTAACATTATTATTATTATTTTAAAATCTTTGAATTCTCTTCAGGGAAGATTTGTGTTACTCCATCTAAGACCAGTTATGGGATTTAGGCTTACTTGAAGCTTATTTTGCTAATGGTCAGGAATATCATACTTGTCTTTTGTTAATAGTATTCTGAGGTCAACCAGGTATGGTGGCTCATGCCTGTAATCCTAGCACTCTGGGAGGCTGAGGTGGGTGGATTGCTTAAACTCACAGGTTCGAGACTAGCCTGAGCAAGAGTGAGACCCCTGTCTCTACTAAAAATAGAAAAAAAAAATACTGAGGCAAGAGGATCACTTGAGCCTAAGAGTTGGAGGTTGCTGTGAGCTATGATGTCATAACACTCTACCCAGGACCGTGAGCTATGATGTCATAACACTCTTCCCAGGACAATAGCTTAAGACTCTGTCTCCAAATTAAAAAAAAAAAAAACTTTTATATTAAAGAAAGTACTCTAGTATTTTCATTGATTTTGTTTTTAAAGAAATTGTCCTGCAGGTTTGGTGCCTGTAGCTCAGTGGCTAGGGCGCCAGCCACATTTACCAGAACTGGTGGATTGAACCCAGCCCAGGCCTGCCAAACAACAATGACAACCACAGCCAAAAATTAGCTGGGCATTGGGGTGGGCACCTGTAGTCCCAGCTACTTGGGAGGCTGAGGCAAGAGAGAATTGCTTGAGCCCAAGAGTTTGAGGTGGCTGTGAGCTGTGATGCTACAGCACTCTACCAAGGATGACATAATGAGACTCTGTCTCAAAAAAAAAAAAAAAAAAAAAAATTATTAGTGCAATTAGAGGCACTAAGTAGCCATATAAAAATAATTCATTTTCTGGGTATGCTAAGCATGTTTACATGTATATATGTTATATATGTGCTTATATTTTGATGCTAAGCATGTTTACATGTATGTATGTGCTTACATTTTGATGCTAAGCATGTTTACATGTATATATGTGCTTACATTTTGATGCTAAGCATGTTTACATGTATATATATTATATATGTGCTTACATTTTGATATTGGAACTACTCCTCTATATTTGGTTCTTGTGGTTAATAGCTTAGTTAACAAATAATTATTTAACAATGAACTTCAGTTCCTTGTATCTGAATTATGTGAGAACAAGGAATATAGCAATGAAGAAATAGAAAAAACACTACTCTTACAGAATTTACTTTACAAAATTTTTCCAAGTTTTGGTTATATTGAAACAGGTATAGAATTGACCATCTCAACCATAACATAAAATTTATTATATTAATGTTTCAATAGTGTGAAATAATTTATAACATTGTGTAACTATCATCCATCTCCATAATGTTTTCATCACATAAAAGTGTAATTCTGTACTTACTAAATAATAACTCTCCACCCCTCACCCCTAGGCTCTGGAAACCACCATTCTGTTTTCCATCTCTATGATTTTGACTATTTTTTTTTTTTGAGACAGAATCTTATTATGTAACCCTCGGTAGAGTGCTGTGGTATCACAGCTCACAGCAACCTCTCTTTTTTTTTTTTATTGTTAAATTATAGCTGTGTACATTAGTGCAATTGCCTGTACCCATTCTAAGGTACCATAGATGTGGCTAACCTCTAACTCTTGAGCTTAAGAGAGTCTCTTGCCTCAGCCTCCCAGGTAGCTGAGACTACAGGTGCCTGCCATAATGCCCAGCTATTTTTTGTTGCAGTTGTCATTGTCCTTTAGCTGGCCTGGGCTGGGCTCAAACCTGCCACCCTTGGTGCATGTGGCTGGCGCCGTAACCACTGTGCTAGGAGCGCTGAGCCTGATTTTGACTATTCTAACTGCCTTATTTGAGTGGTATTAGACAGAATTTGTCTTTTTGGGACTGGCTTATTTAACTTAGCATGTGTCTTCAAGGCTCATACCATGTTGTAGCATTTGTCAGGATTTCTTTCCTTTATTTACTTACTATTTTTTATATTTTGATAAATAAACATCTCAGTCTGTTCCCTAGGTTGGAATGCAGTGGATTTATGATAGCTCACTGTAGCCTCAAACTCCCAAGCTCAAGCAATCCTCCTGCCTCAGCCACCCAAGGAATTGGGGCTATAGGCACGTGCCACCATGCATGGCTAATATTTTGATTTTTTAATAGAGACAGTCTCACTATTTTGCCCAGGCTGGTTGAAAACAGAATTTCTCTCCTTATAAAGGCTGAATCAGCTCGGTGCCTGTAGCTCAGTGGCTAGGGTGCCAGCCACATACACTGGGGCTGGTAGGTTCAAACCCAGCCCAGGCCTGCCAAACAATGACAATTGCAACAACAACAAAAAAAATAGCCGGCCATTGTAGCGGGTGCTTATAGTCCTAGCTACTTGGGAGGCTGAGGCAAGAGAATTGCATAAGCCCAAGAGTTTGAGGTTGCTCTATCTCAAAAAAAAAAAAAAAAAAGGTGGTGCCTGTGACTCAGTGAGTAGGGCGCCGGCCCCCTATACTGAGTGTGGGGGATTCAAACCGCCTTGGCCAAACTGCAACAAAAAATAGCTGGGCATTGTGGTGGGCGCCTATAGTCCCAGCTACTAGGGAGGCTGAGGCAAGAGAATAACCTAAGCCCAATAGCTGGAGGTTGCTGTTATCTGTGATGCCACAGCACTCTACCAGGGTGACAACATGAGACTATCTCTTAAAAAAAAAAAAAAAAGGCTGAATAGTATTCCATTATGTAAATATATCACTTTTTTTTTTTTTTTTTTTGAAACAGTCTCACTATGTTGACCTCCGTAGAGTGCTGTGGCATCATAGCTCACAGCAACCTCCAATTTTGGACTTAAGTGATTCTCTTGCCTCAGCCTCCCAAGTAGCTGGGATTAAAGGCGCCCTCCACAACACCTGGCTATTTTTTTGTTGCAGTTGTTTAGCTGGCTGGGGCAGGTTCCAACCCGCCATGCTCATTATATGTGGCTGGTGCCATAACCACCCTGCTATGGGCGCTGAGCCAGTATATCACATTTTGCTTATGCATTGAACTGTTGATGGACACTTGGATTGCTTCCACATTAATAATGCTATGAACATGGCTGTATAGATACCTCTTTGAGACCTTGCTTTTATTTCTTTTGGATATTACTGGATCAGAGCTTATACTTTAGTTGGAGGAATGGTTATAAGAAAAATAACAGTGGGCAGGAGTGGTGGCTCATACCTGTAATCCTAGCAGTTACCTTGGTAGGCCGAGGTGGTTGTGGATTGCTTGAGCTCACGAGTTCAAGACCAGCCTGTGCAAGAGTGAGACTCCGTCTCTAAAAAATAGCTGGGCAATTTAGTGTGGAGGGAGGGTAAGGGATGGGGCCACACCTATGGTGCATCTTAGAATGGGTACAAGTGAAACTTACTAAAGGTAGAATATAAATGTCTACATACAATAACTAAGAAAATGCCATGAAGGCTACGTTGAACAGTTTGATGAGAATATTTCAGATTGTACCCCTTGCCAGCAATGTAACTAGCACATTGTACCCCTTGATTGCACTAATGTACACAGCTATGATTTAACAATAAAAATAAATAAATAAATAAATAATAAAATAAAATAAAGAACGAAACAAAACAGAAATAACAAATATTGGCCTGGATGTGGAGAAATTGTAACAATTATCCACAGCTGGAGGGAGTCAAAATGGTGCAGTTGCTATGGAGAGCAAATTGTAATATCCTTTCTCGAAAAATTAAAAATAAAATTAGCATAGGATCCAGCATTCTGCTTCTGGGTAGTAGAGATCCAAAAGCCCTGAAAACCAGCCCTTGAAGAGACGTTTGTACACTTGTGTTCACAGTAGCATTGTTCATAACAGGCAAAGGGAGGAAGCAACTCAAATTTCCAACAGTGGGTGAATGATTAACAAAACGTGATATGTTATTCAGCCTTAAAAAAGAAGGACATTCTGGGTGGACATTCTGGGTCATGGCTATAATCCCAGCACTCTGGGAGGCGAGGTGGGTGGATTGCTTGAATTCAAGAGTTTGAGACCCGCCTGAAGAAGAGTAAGACCTCATCTCTACTAAAAATAGAAAAACTAGCCAGGCTTAGTGGCACAGGCTTGTAGTCCCAGCTGCTCAGGAGGCTGAGGGAAGATAATTGCTCAAGCCCAAGAGTTTTAGGTTGCTGTGAACTATGATGATGCCATGGCATTCTACCCAGGGCGACAGAGTGAGACTCTCAACAAACAAAAAGAAGAAATAAAGACGAAAAACATTCTCGTACATGTTACAACATGGGGGGACCTTGGGGACTTTGTACTAAGTGAAGTAAGCCAGTCACAAAAAGATGAATGCTGTGTGATTCCACCTCCATGAAGTACCCGGAGTAGTCAAATTCATAGAGACAGAAAGCAGAACGGTGGTTGCCAGGGATGGGGGAGAGGGAAATGGGGAATTAATTTTAAGAGATATAAATTCTGTAAGCTGAAAAGAAAAAAAAAATAGCTTGGCATTGCGGTGGGCACCTGCAGTCCCAGTGACTGGGAGGCTGAGGCAAGGGGATCACTTGGTGTCATACTGTGGCACTCTATCAAGGGCACAGAGTGAGACTCTGTCTCAAAAAAAAAAAAAAAGAAAGAAAAGTAATACTACCAGACCTTCAGAAATCAATGAAGGAAATTCATAAGATGAGACCTACAATCAGCTGTCTCATTGTTTTTTTATAATTCTTCTGAAAGGGGCTCTACTTTTTTGCATTCCTTTTGCCCATACTTGGGAGCAGCGTGATGGCAGAGCATGTAATAATAACTTCAGTTTGTTACATATTTGCTATGGACCAGACACTCTGTAAAATTATTTAATTGCATTAATTAAAACCTATGAAAGAGATTTTTGTTTGTTTGTTTGTTTTGGAGACAGTGTCTCACATTGTCACCCTCAGTAGAATACTGTGGCATCATAACTCACAGCAACCTCAAACTCTTGGGCTCAAGTGATTCTCTTGCCTCAGCCTCTCAAGTAGCTGGGACTACAGGTGCCCGCCACAATACTCAGGTATTTTTTAGAGACAGGTCTCTCTCTGGCTCAGGCTGGTCTCATACTCTTGAGCTCAGGCAGTCCACCCACTGGCCTCCCAGAGTGCTAGGATAACAGGCATGAGCCACCACACCTGGCCTTTGTGTAGTTTAAATTGAATGGCACAATTAGAAGACATAGCCATTTTTTCTTATAAAAATAAGGGAGGCAGGAACCTATTGATCATTTTGTATATTGGTCTGTGGTTTATACTGAGCAAGAATTTCTTTGATGCCACTTGTTTTGGTTAGTTAGTGTAAAGTAATGTACAAAAAGCTCAGATTGTGGTTTCTTTTTTATTCTGTATCATACTTTTATAGGGATATTAGGCATCATTAGGGTAATCTTAAATAGTCTTAAAATTTTCAGTTGTCTGAATTGATCTCAGGCTTTTGAGAGAGGGGATGTTTATAGGGAATAGAATATTAAATTTTCATCACACATTTAGTTGAGTGTGTAGAATGTATCTGGGTTCTGATCATTCTTGTAGTGCTAACGATGCCAGTCTTATGATTGTCTAGGCACACTATTTATCAGACCCCATACTTGAAACCTTCTTGAATAAGTTGAAACGTGCATCCACATGAACCTAGAATCTTGAACTACCCTCATGTAATTATAAATTGATCAGTTCTGTCATGGTTAGAGTTTAGTTTAAATCTGAGAAGACCATAATCTTAGCTTTTGTTCAGTTTTCAAGCTACCCTTTTTTTGTTTTGTTTTTGGAGACAGAGTCTTGTTCTGTTGCCCCACCTTGAGTGAGTGCAGTGATTGATCACAGCTCACTGTAACCTTGAACTGGGATCCAGCGATTCTCCTACCTCAGCCTTCCCAGCTAATTTTTTCTATTTTTAGTAGAGATGGGGTCTCGCTCGTGCTGGAACTCCTGACCTCTCACTGTGGCATCCTAGAATGCAAGGATTAGGCGTGCCACCATGCCCAGCCATCATTCTGTCCTTTTTGTTGGTAATAGAAAATCTCTTGTTTGCATGTGTTAACATGATAACATCTGTTAGAGGTGGAAAAACAAATAGCAAAATCTTGAGTGTTGTGTACCTGCAATACTACAGGCATAATTAGTGAATAAAAGTCTAAATTTATATTCAACCTAATGTGGTAGTATGGAAAATAGAGTTTTTTGTTTGTTTGTTTTTAGAGACAGACTCTTACTTTATTGCACTCGGTAGAGTGCTGTGGCATCACAGCTCACAGCAACCTCCAACTCCTGGGCTTAGGCGATTCTCCTGTCTCAGCCTCCCGAGTAGCTGTGACTACAGGTGCCTGCCACAATGCCTGGCTATTTTTTGTTTGCAGTTGTCATTGTTGTTCATCTTGCCCAGGCCAGATTTGACCCTCCAGCCTCAGTATATGTGGCTGGCGCCATAACCAGTGTGCTACGGACACCAAGCCTATAGAAGGTATTTTTATTTTTATTTATTTATTTTGTAGAGACAGAGTCTCACTTTATTGCCCTCGGTAGAGTGCCGTGTCATCAGCTCATAGCAACCTCCAGCTCCTGGGCTTAGGCAATTCTCTAATTCTCTTGCCTCAGCCTCTTGAGTAGCTGGGACTACATGTGCCTGCCACAATGCCTGGCTATTTTTTGTTGTAGTTTGGGTGGGGCCGGGTTCGAACCCACCACCCTTGGTATATGGGGCTGGCGCCCTACCCACTGAACCACAGGTGCCACCCGAAAATAGAGTTTTTTTTGAAAAATGTTTTTTCTAATTTTTAAAAAATGTTTTCTCTGTGTCAGTTGGATTTACTTTGTCTATAATAACTGTTATCTCCAAATAGTACAATTGCTTATTGTCTGTCTTGTTCCAGATTTGCCAAATTTCTAAAAAAACACTTTCAAAATACATTAACATTGTAGCATACAGATTGAGTGGCAGTTTCAGCAGCATCATTTATTGCAAGACATTGGGAATTTGTTGACAGAAATCTCTGACTCTGGATTCCCCGACCTAGGCCTTCTAGCCTGTGGTCTATTTTTGTGTCTTGCTTCTCTGCTCTGTATTGCTGTAGTTCTTTTCCTGAATTATTTATCATTGTTTGGAGCTGAATGGAGCAGTATGTTTTTTCACCACTGCTCATTAGAACCCACGTGTCTGTCTTCAACTGGATTGACAGATTTGGTTCATGTTAAATCCCAGTAGCCCATCCTGAGAAGGCTTCGAAGCAGTGTGGCAATAGGCCACAATGTGTCATACACTGTAAAATCGTTCACATTTTTAGATTATTGTTATTTGTTTTCAGCAACAGGGGGACAAGGAAAGCAATGTCATGTTCTTCTCTTAGACTCCACTGAAAGATAGAGATTGTATTTTGCTAACTTTTTTTTTTTTTTAAGGACACATTAATATTTGCTTTAATACTTCTTTGGGGGGAAAAAAAACACTTGTAGTAAATGAACAAAAAACATTTTTATGCTATTATTTATATCTACCATGCCGTGAATTCATAGGGGAAGAGGTTCCAGTAGCTTAGGGAGGCACCTTGCCATTGAATGTGACAAAGTGTTGATTGACTTTTGAATTCATGGGAAATAGGTTCCAGCACCTTGTATCACTGTTACTTGGGGTCTAT
>CAUYPK010116787.1:0-22866 GCA_963574355.1 Loris lydekkerianus | reverse complement strand
TTGGGTTATAGCCTTTGTGAAAGCTATAGTTTAGCCTCTTGTGTTTCTTGTTCCTCTGAGTTGTCCTAGCAATTCTTCCTTACCTCAGGAACAGCATTTTATTCCAGTTTGTAGTCATTTTCACATACACAAGACCAGCCTCAGATGCCAGCACAAAATGGCCAGCACCCCATGTGCACAGGGCTGAGATCCCAGTTCCTGAGACTTCTCCAAAATTTGTTTTTGATCACTGCAACCTCTTTGCTTTATTTCTGTAGTCCTGGGGGAAGTAACCGTTTCCTACTGTCACAACTACTGCTTATACCTTCGTGAGCTCACATGACCTTTTTGGTTCTCTAATATTTGATTAACAATTCTTTCTATTAATTTGTGTCACTTAAAATACTTGATGAGTATCTTTCTCCTGAGTGGGTTTTGATTGATAAACTTTTTTGCTATTGCATTATATTATTTTCTAGATGAAAAGGAAATATAACAAGTGTCATTCATGATAGGCTGAGAAATAAAAAATAATCAAAAATATTTAGCTGAAATGTTTTTTTTTTTTCTAGAGAAAAGAAGTCAAAACCTCTGATACTTATCCAGCATAAATTAAAGCTACATAATAACATGAAGCACTTTTAATCTTTACAGTTTGATTTTAGTGTTTACATTCATTCTCAAAGTAACCCATAGGCCTGATCTAGAACTCCATGCCATCAGAGGGCACCTAAACACTTCAATATGCAGATCTATCCCTTCAGTGGATACTTACAGAGCACATTCTATAGGCCAAACTCTATGCTATGTGATGAGCTAAAAAACTCTTACCTACAAGAAAACCAATGGTTAAAAGACCATGTGATAAGTGCAGTGATAGAAATAGGCCTAGGTTGCCATGGAAACAGAAGGCATCTTTTGTTTGCTCGGACCACTTTCTCTGATACCTATCATTTCAACAATAGTGAGAAGTTTTTAGCTTGATGGAGAAGGGGCAGAAAAAAAAGCATTCTAGGAAAGGGATCCTACTGGTAAAGGGCATGGTGCAGCGTATGAAAAAGTACAGCATACTTGGAGATCTGCAAACAGGTTATGGCAGTAACAAGGTTGGCATGCAGCAAAGACATGGACCCATTTCCACTGGTAAAGGAATTTGGAGTCAGTGATGGATTTTTAAACAATAGTCTTGATAGGACACTTTCTGCCTAGCATGCGTTTTAACAATTGGCACATTGAGAGGATTCCGTGGCCTGCTGTCAGTGTAAGTGGGATAGGTCCCTGGCTGTTTCTTAAACTGCCTTTCGTCTCCTCACTTCTCAATCTATCTTGTTTGCTTTGTATTGATTGCCGCTTGATGTCTCCAAATCCTTGTTTGCTCAGGCCTTTATACTTTGACGTCCCTATTGATCACATTTTCTCTGCCTCACAACTGTTCCACTTCTTTCCTCTCTTGGCTTGCCTCCTATTCCAGGGTGCTGTGCTTGTTTTAGGCATGACTGCTCCCATTGGATCTGTTCAATCTGGTCCTATTAGACTCTTTAGACTCCCTGACACTTGATCTTGATTCTAGAGACCTTGCTCTTCTCAAAATGTGTGGCAGAGGGTTAGATGTGGACATGGTATAGAATTTGGAACTAAATGGACTTGAATTGACATCTTTGCTCCAACACTTACAAGTTTGCTAGAGACAGTGCTCACCAAATATTCTATTTGCAATCCCATATTTCCGGCCTCCATTCCAGTTAGACAGTTGTCACATGACTAGTTCTGGCCAATGAGAAAGCATTTAAGAATGCATTGTCCATCACTTCCACCTTTGCTTTTGAGAAAACATATTCCAGATGATGTAGATGGAAGGTGACAAATATTCCATAGCCTTGGGTCAGTTAGTAACAGCATGAAGCAGAGACCCTTGTCAACCCACATTGAATATGTAGTATAAGTGAGAATAAACACAATAATCACAATAAATATTGTGTTAAATCTTTTAGATTTCAGGGTTAGTTCTTCCCACATAATAGCCACCCCATCTTGATGGATACATTAATTACATGGCATTAGACAAGATATATAACTTCTTTAGTCTTAAGTTTTCTCATCAGAAAAATAGAAATGGCACCCCTATTCAGCTAGGATAAAGATTAATAAGATAATAGGTGAATTACCTACTGTTCTATGCATGTTTCTGGGGCATTACTTAGTTCATATGAAATTGGTAAAATGGCAAATGATACATAATAGAGAAGTCAGGTTAGTCCATGTGCCATTTTCCCCAAAATACTATTTCCAACATGGTATTGTGTTTACAAAGTAACAGGAGCTGAACAGAAAGTACATCACATAAGAGATGAATGCCAGAGCTAGAACTAAGCACTGGTAGAATCCTTCTTCCATTGTCCTTTGACTTGCCCACACTGCCATATTTCTAGTTTTTGCAAATCTTTTCTTAAAATAATGCATTCGATATTGGGATGGTTTGGCTTTTTCAGGTTTCTGTGTTGTCCTTCATTCCCACGTGGTCTTCTATATTCTGGCCTAGGACTTATTTAGGGTATTCCCATGGTAACCACATTCTTGAGACCTAGAACTGTGACCGGTATCTTCATTGTATTTGTAAGATAATAATAGATAAGAAATATGAAAGGAACAAAACAGGGCACAGGTGGAGTGGAAAGTGGTTGGAATTCTGCACAATTCTTAGTGGAGACAGTTATCTATGTAATAACCTAAGGTAAAAATAAGGATTAGAGGTATAAATTAAATTTGGGAGACATAGGGTTATGGAAAGTAGTTGAAACCATGGGTGAGAAAGAAAATATCTTGTAAGATAATAAATGCACAAAACATAGAGACTTTAGACACAAGACGCAGAGGCACCAATATTTAAGGGGCAGTGGAGAAATTATAAGGACATCTGCACATGATGGAACCCAGAAGGAATAACACTTAGGAAAAATTTATCATTCTAAGTGTTATACCCATGTGAAAGCAAAACATAACCTACTCTCAGATTATATAATCTCTAAATTTAGGCCAGCATAAACTGGCCTATGAATGAGAGCTATATAATGTATTATAAGATTTAGAACAAAAAGATTCAAGAATATTCTCTATGTAAGCTGTTTCATAGCCAACTGATCAAGTGTTCACATTGAGGGCCTACCTAATAAAATGTGTTTTCCTGGTCTTACCATCAAGTGGCATCCTACTAAGAAAAAACCTGCAATCCTAAAAGATAAGTCCACACACATTCCTAGCATCTTTGGGTTTCTTTAAAAAAAAACAAAAAAACAAAAAAAAAACCAAAAAAAAAAACAATACCTCCCAACATATTGCCCTATGAAAATTTTGAGGACAAAGCAGATGTAGACCCTTAGCACTACTGTGTTTCATATTTGCAAATTCTGAAAGAAAGGAATATGCCAGAATACTTAAAATTCAAATATTTCAGTATTAAGGAATAAATCTTATAACTATTAGAAGACAGGATAACTAGCTTGATATTAATCCATGAAAAATAATAGAAGTGATTATTACAGATGAGTTATAAACATTTAGATCACCAGCAATCAACATGCCTTCATTAATGAAGAATTCCAAGAAAATCTCATTGTATTTGATAGGAAATCAAAATAACAATTCATACAATCAGAATGTAAATTGCATCTAGTGTTCAGCAAAGCATCCCATATAAAGATAACCAATTGTCTTGGTTTACCCAGGATGAAGGGAGTTCATAGACACGAGACTTTCTGTTTTAATACCAGGAAAGTCCCAGGCAAAGCAAGATAAGGTGATCACCTTACTATGATGTTCTTGAGGATAAAGTGCTCATGGTTGGGATGATATACTTGTTGGAGAAATGTACAATTATTTCAATAATTAAAGCCTGTAAGCATTGATTATTTGTTCTCATTCAGTGAGTAGTATGTCTCTATAGAGCTCTTTTGTTCACTGTATACTACTCAAAAGTAGTACCCATGACTTGAATCAAGAATTTTTACTAAAATCATAGATTATATAAATATGGAGATATGATAAATAGCCATTTATTTATATAAAAAATATTTATTGGGCACCAATAATGTTCTAAGTATATTTATAGGTCCTGGATATAGCCGGGAACAAGACAGAGAAAATCCTGCCCTTGTGGTAGACAAATGAAAGTATAATAAACCATCAGGAATCAAGAAGATCTATGAAAAAATTCATTTACTAAAGAGGCCAGAGATTAGCAGGGCAGTCAGATGATCAAAGCAGGGTTCACTGTGGAGGTGACATTTGAATAAATATATGATTGAAATGCAATAATCATGTGAAGAGATGGACAATAAGAAAATGATTAAGTTTAAAGACCCCAAAAGAGGAATAAGATTTGCCCCATATTTTAACATACTTTGCAACTAAAATAAGCAATTTAGAAAGCTTTATTTACTCATCTTATACTTTATTTTCATATAACATGTGGAACTTAACCAAGGTTTTATGTTATCCCACAACTCTAAAATAACCATGTAACTTTAATAGTAATGCAAGAGACTCCAGAGGAAAGAAGATAATTGAGTCATGGTTGTGAACATAGAGAAATTTCTGTGTCTGATCTCCTTTATCTGGTATAGGGAAGTGGTATCCCAGGTTATGGTTTGTCCCAGAGCCCAGAGTTGAGCACTGAAGTAACCCACTGTGGAACTAAGTGTGATCAAGTCTAAGCCCCAGGTGGGGGTGAGAGACAAATGAGAAAGGGTGTTTATTTTGCTGAAATGGCTAGTTAGAAATCAGGGAATACATGAAACATCAAATTTGTGAAAGAAGTTGAAGACAATAGAAAACTGGGATTTAAAACAGAATGGTCAAGTACAAAAAAGAGCCCTGTGAGCAACACTTTGTTGCAGACTTCTTTGGCCTTTAATACTGCCAAGTCCAAGGTGGGAAGAAGGCTACTGAAGGCTTTAACCTATTTCCTATGATCAAATTCTCCAACTTGCCAAACAAGAATTTCAAAAGACCTATGTAACTCCAAGGTACCTTAGAAAGTAGCTCAGATGAAAAGGTTCCTAGTTACCATACAGAGGAGCATTTATCCCCTTCTTTACCCCTTTTTTCCAAAGGTTCATCTTAGAACCTTTGCAAGAAAAGGAGCTTCAAATATGATTGGTTATATCCCAGCCCATTAATTACCCCACTTGTTTAAGGTGTTTTCATCAGTTACCTATTACTGCAAAACAAACCAATACCAAAACATAGTGGTTTAAATGCCACTCATAATTTTCACTGAGTCAGCAATTTGGCATGGACTCAGTTGGGCATTTCTTTTGCTGGTTTTGCTGCTTAGTAGGGACTGAGTGGTCCATAATGGCCTCACTCATATGCCTGACAGTTCATGCTGATTATCTTCCACAAGAAGACTAGCCTTACTTCTTCATATAGCCATCTTGGGGCTCAAAGAAGGGGGACACAGAAGCTACAAAGTCTCCTTGAGGCCTTGGCTCCAAAGCTTACTTGACACACATCTGCTACATTCTATCAGTCAAAGCAAGTCACAAGGCCAACCCAGATCCAAGGGATAGAGAAATAAACCCTGCCTCTTGATACAATAAGTGGCAGAGTCATGTTGTACAGAAAGGGATTGTTGTGAACAACATTGCAAACAATCTTATTGCAGGTAAGAGGTCTATTATCTAAATGCAATCTTCTTTTCTACTTCCTTTTTCCAAGGGACTAAGTAATTAAGATCTGATTCCAGGCTTCTCCCTCTCTTTCATCTTTCTCTGATACTCTCATACAGGAAATAATACAGGGCCACCTAATTCTATTACTTCTTTCCAGCATATTTGTGGAAGCTAAGACTCTCTCTTCTTCCACAGGAGCATTCAAGCAATCAAGAGCTCTCATCCATTTAGACAGAGTGAAGATCTGGGGATTAAGAGAGAAATAAGACAAATATACTCCTACACCACTTATGGAGGCCAGATCTTGGGTAGCAAACTCATCCAAGAAAGAAAATGGTGATCCTTTGGGTTGCCTATGCTTTGGGGGTATTACTCAAGAAGCTCTTGCCCACACCAATGAAGTGAAGCATGTTCTTAAAACAGCGAAGAGGTCAGTGTGGCTGGAGCAAGCAGTAGAAGAGATGTCAAATAAGTAATAGGGGACAGTCATGTAGAGACTCCATTATAAGGACTTTATGTGGCACTCCATGTGACATAAAGAGCCATTAACAGGTTTTTAGCACAGAAATAACATGATCTGACTACAGGTTTTTAAAGTCAACTCCAGATGTTGTGTTGAAACTAGACGATAGGGGGCCAGGATAGAAGTAGAGGGATGTAAGTTACATACAGTAGAGTCACAGCTTATGCAGTTAGGTTTTAAAGTTAAAAGCTTTATGTCATCATGATAGCACCGATGTACTGGCTGACTTATGTTTAAGAATTATGCTGTATGGAAAATTTTTTTAATTGTTTTGTGAGACATTCTCTTTTCTCATTATCACCAAAAAACAAACAAACAAAAAAAAAAAAACAATGTGAAGAAGCTATGGGAAGACAGAAACCAGTTTGATATATTCCAGGATTTCTATACAGTAAAAACGTTCCTGTCACTGACCATCTTGTATAACTGTAGCCTTATCTACATGAGAGAGGCTGCTTTTCAAAGGGAATACAGGCATGGGTTATACAAGATTACCTTTCAGATTACTTCCAACTTTGCAATTCCATCATCCTAGTCCACTTCCAGAGTTCTAACTAGGGCAAGGCCCCAAGCAAGTTTCAGGCCCATATTTGAAAGCTACCTCCTCCTTAGAAAATATAACTTTACTTCTTGTTTCATGGCAACAAGCTTCTCTCAGGCTCTAGAACCACCATTAAATATAATCATAAATATAAGACAGATACCCAAGATCAAGAACAGAGAGATCATAATCCCAAAGGCTCTCCTTCTTTTCTTTGAACTTTTCTTCTTGCTCAAATCTTGGAGTAAATGGTATATTTAATCATGATGAACACACTTCATATGCAAAAGTAAATGAAAGCCAGAACAGTATTATACTAGCAACAACTACAAAAATCCAAATATTTCAGCAGTGAGAATCTAACTCCATAACCCCCATTTCTCCATAGCCTATTCAAAGATCCCCTTGCCTTCTGCAATTATTTCAGTAGGGCAGAATATTTTACCAAGAAAAATGATTAAACTCAACCAATAACTGAGAATTTGGTAACATCTTTGCTCCTTTCTCTAGAGATTCTACCCATTTATGTGTGAGATTCACTCTGTTTCTTCTTCTCTTTAGATTGACAGTTTCTTGTTTCAGCTTATTTTACTTTTGCCAAGTCAAGTATAGAACCACCCCGCTAAGCTGTTCTCAGGTTCCTAACCCACAGAAAATGTGAGATAAAAAGTGTTCATTGTCTAAAGCTGCCAAATTTGGGGATAATCTGTTACACAGCGATAGATAACGAAAACATCAGGATTTCAGATGGCCCTATTTGGTCAAGGTTGAAGGAATTACATAGGATAATAATCAAGGCCATATTGTAGGGTGTCTTGAATGCCATGCTAAGAGGTCTATAATTTATCTTAAGAGGCAATGAGAAGCTTATGAGTATTTTTGAATGGCTGGATTTTCAAAGGACTGTGTTAGAAAGATTGATCTAGCAGACCAGTGTGGGATAGACTAGAAGAAAGAAAGCATAAAAGTAGGAAAAATAGATCATTTACACAAATATTCCTTCCTAGTCACATGTCCTACCTAATCATATCAAACTCATTCTGCCTGATCACCATATGTTTTTTATACTCTGAGTTAACTTGAGATGAACAATGGTGTTCATGGCAAATTCATTTTGAAATCCTATGAATCATTTAGCACAGTACCTTGCACACAGTAAGTCCTCAGTAATATATGAATCATGAATAAAGCCTTCCTAAATTCTCTCCACGTCCCTGAAGACAGAATAATATTCTTTCTATACTATTTGTCAATATAACTAATGTTATATTTGTCAATATAACAAATCTTGGTATTGTACTTTATCAATTACACATATTTTTTGCCTCCCTCCTACAGAGTGAACCACTTCCTGGCAGCCAGGATCAGCTACATAATTTTTAAGGCCCCTACCAAAATGAAAATGTAAGGCTGTTATTTCAAAATTATTAAGAACTGTAGGATAGTGATGAGGTAGGAGGTAGGGGGAGTTTTGAACAGTTTTAGCCATGGTTCCTACTATGGGAATGTTTGGTAAATGTTGGTTAAATGTCCTGAGTTAACAGTGATGGTCAGGAGAATTATATGGAAAGGGGTGGTTTACTTTGGAGAAGTTTAACATAAGCGAAGTTTACTATATAGGTAAGATGGCCCATTTAAGACACAGTGAGGAGTGCCATCTGCTGTCATCGCCCCCTCTCCTGCCTAGGATGCTTACGGTGACTGCCCGCATTGCAGAATTTATATATACATATCCTCACTTGCTCCAAAAGCCCTGCTTGTCCTATGAAGACTCACACTCTAGGGGATGCTCCCTGGCTTTAGGTTTGATTATTAGATTTCCCTTATGTAATGGCAATGACAGTGATTTAATATGTAAGAAGCAAATACCTGAAGGGATTTTCTAGGGAGAAACAATGGATTAACTAATAACCTAAGATAGTAAGGGTTGATACTCATAAAAATAAAGAAAACAAGGCTGAGTGATTTAAAAAAACACGCTGCAGACAAATCCTAGTTAATTTTTTGAAAAATTCAGAAGGGCAGAAAAGTACATATTGATCACCCTCTCTGAGGGATAGCACAGACCTCTCAGAGATAAGCTATACCCGTGAAGAATTGCTTTATCTATTGGACAGACAAGACAATTTATTGAATCCCCTCTTACCACAGGTGAGTATCCTACCCACAAAACACAAATATTTATCTTCATATCTGAACAATGCATCCCTGAGACGCTAAGAAAAAGAAACTGCTTGAAAGACATTAGTCCTTCCCCCATCTTCCCTCTCATTTTAGGCAAGTTGCAGTCATGGCTGGGCGTACTGCAGGCAAAGCTTAGCAATTGTAATGGTGACCCCCAGTGGCAACTGTTTGCAAATGAAAGACTAGCTCTGTTTCTCTGCCAAGGATGTCAATTTTATTAAAACATTTTCTTTAAGAAGGATATTGGTGATTTTGTTGAACTGTAATAAAAACTAACCATATGTTGGTTCCAAAAAGAAATCAATATCCTCCCCTCTACTTTACTGTCACTAAACACATGGGTTTTCTTGTCGAAAGACGCCTGTTTTTAAATAAGAAGCACAGTCTCTGAAAGGCCTGCTCAATCATGATATAATGGCACTTTTTTTTTTCTCAAAGAGAGAGGTGAAAAATGAGGCCTAATATTAAACCAGGGTTCCCCTGCACCCATGAGTGCCCACTGGGCTCTGATAATCACAGTGAGTAAGAATTTAATGGACAGCTACTTATGTAAGTCAGATTGAACTCCAGAAAGTCGTGGGTGTGTTAAATGAGCAACAAAGCAAGTTAATGAGATTGGGCAGACCCTCTAAAAACTTTAATTCAACTCAAGGCAAAAGTAATCAGACTAAGGAAAGCAAAAATCTAGTAAAAGAGATTTGAACAGAAAGTAACTCAAAGTTATGAATTGTAGGGCATTGTACCATGTTCAGTTTTCACTGTTTGGATCTTTCGTTCTGTAATACGTATGAGGGGAAGAAAGTAAGATCATTACTTTCAAGCTATTAAGCCATTGAAGGCTCTATTAGACAAAATTCACTTACATATGCTCTTTAAAACACCCTTAATATGACTTAAACTATCATAATAGACTAAATAGATATGTATTTGGTATGTCAGGCTAAACCGTGGTTCTCAATTTTGTTATATGTCAAAATCACCAGGGAAGCCTTTAAGAGTCCTGAGACCAAGACTATACCCCATACTTACTACATCATAATTGCTAGGGATAGGCCATAGTTATCTGTATTTTTAAAAAATCTCCCCAATTCAAGCAATTCCCTGGAGCCAAGTCTGACTGGCTACCTTAGCTTGACCATGGATTAGCATATCAATTATTTATCATGTAGTTTACCTACCTTAAAAATATTTATAAGAATTATCTGCTGTCTGGGCACAGTGGTTCATGTATGTAATCCCAGCAGTCTTGGAGGCCCAAGTGGGTGGATCACCTGAGCTCAGGAGTTCGAGACCAGCCTGAGTAAGACCCAGACCCCGTCTCTACTAAAAGTAGAAAATCTAGCCAGGTATTGTGGCAGGTGCCTGTAGTCCCAGCTACTCGGGCAGCTGAGGCAAGAGAATCACTTGATCCCAAGAGTTTGAGGTTGCTGTGAGCTCTGACATGATAGCACTCTACTCAGGGCAACAAAGTGAAACTCTGTCTAAAAAAAAAAAAAAAAAAAAGAATTATGTACTAAGAGTCTATTATAGTATCACCTATATCACCCAAGGAGCTTTCTTTTTTAAAAATCCAAGTACCAGGCTGTACCCCAGACTAATTTCATCAGAAATTCTGGGGATAAGATGCCTCCAGGGCATTAGTAGTTTTTAAAATTCCCCAGGTGATTACAAAGTAAAGTTAAGGTTTAAAAACAACATACATTCAAATATTCAGAATGAGCAATAAAAAGCCTTTCCCTGGCATAACTGAATCATCTTAAAGTATAGCATTTGTTTATTACTAACTATTCTCTGAGGCTGCAAAGAGATATCCCCCCAAGAACTTGGAAATACAGAAACAGACTGCCTTGTGAAAATAAACACATAAAGGTACGACACAGAGGTATAATCTGTCATAGTCAACCGAGTGAGGAGGAACAGATTTAAAAAGTTAAATAAACAGCCTTCTCCAAGGCTCCAGCCTAGTGGTCCTAACCCTGGCTACACATTAGAATCACCTGGGAAGTTTGTGAAACCTGCCAAAGCCTGAGCCCCAATCTCTGGGCTTTTGATTTAATTGATTAAATTGATATATTTGAAAGCTCCCCAGGAGATTCTAATGTGCAGCCAGCATTGAGAACCACTGCTCCAGGCAAATCAAGAATATGTCAGTGGGCCAAAACTGCAACATAGACTATGGTATCAAGAAATGCAAAGAGAAAGTGAGTATTCATGAAATTTCAATGATGAGTACACAGCCCTGTCAAAGAAAATGTTTGACGAGGGACTTCAAATACCCCGATCCCCATGGTAAAGTAACTTTTCAAATAGAATGATTTATTTATATATCTTAACTTAGGGACTTTTCATGACTTTAGCTTTGTTTCTTAATGAAGCAGACGTTGGGGTATGTTCTTAATTGACCACAAGTGATGGTGCACTTAGCAGACACTGAGTATTCCGGTGTTCCAACAGTTATTTCTTATGGGATCTTAATCAGTTGGCATTCTGATGCCTGTCTTCATCTTCTGTACATTTGTCCAAAATATATTCCTCATAAAGGTCAAGTTCAGCACCAACCATTATTCTCTCATTGACATTTTGCCACTTCTAGCTACAAATTCATATTTATAACTTCAAGTTTAATATAAGAAATAATGTACTATTCATTATTTGAAAAAATATAAAGATAGTAGAACTTCTATAAGTTGACTACCTAAGGGACTATAATAAACTGGTTAACATACCGAAGTGGTCAACATAAAGAACTAGGCCTACTGTACTTATATGTACATGTGGTGCATGTCCAGTTTATGAAAATTAGGTCAACTTAAGGAGGTGGTCAATGTAGAGAAGTGGTCAACTATGGAGGTTCTCCTGTATTGAAGCTTCTTCTTAAATAAGTTCTTATTTTATTTTTATTCACACACACACACACACACACACACACACAAAAATTGTTATTAGGAATTAATTTGGGGGCAACTGATAACTTCTGCCTTAACTTTTTCTCCAGTATGTTCTTTATGTTATTAGCCTCTACAAATTCAAATTTTCTTATTTTGCTGAGGAAGTTTCTTTCTACTAGTACTCTGATTCTTCACTGAAAGTGTGAGGACATTATATATTAGATTCATTAGTTTTTCAAATAAAAAATTCCCACCTGCAGATCCGATAATGGTAGCTACATATAGCTCTCCTCTCAACAGCACAAAGTTGTTTTAAAGGACCTCATCAGAGAGCTCAATCTTACACTCAGTATTGCCAAGTTGCTAGTTGAAGCAATGGATACAAATGCAGAATATTTCATCATATCCTATAAGATAATGCCTATACTATTGGTCAATGTCTCTATTATAAAGTTTCAAATCAATAACTTCCTTTTGCAATGTAAAGATCAAACCTTTTCTTCTCACAATGAACAGGAATTTCATTTGATCAGTCATAGAAAACAGTGGTAAGTCTCTATTTCTACTGTCCTGTCTCTATTACCTAGAAGCTCAGAACCAATTCTAGAAATAACAACTTTAAGTATCTTGGTGGTTTGAAGAGTTAATAGGATATAAGGGAATAAGGTGATTATATATAGATAGTATAGTGACTGAAGGGGGACAAATTGTCAAGAAAGGGTTTGGAGATTTTGTTTAGTTCCTAGAATAGGATACAGGACAGTAGGCAAAAATTAAAAAATGTCATTGTTAAGAAATCAGGATTACTAGGTTCCAGAGTATAAAGGAAGGGCTTAGGTTTAACTACAAAATGGTATGATGCCTTCCTGTGAGACAGGCCACAAATCTTCATGCAACAAGGGGTGGTTACAGAAGCTGAAGAAGCTAGTTTCTGTTTTCTCTGGCGAGATGCACGGTAGTACGCAGAGTTGTATATGAAGTGAGTGAAGAGATGGTGGGGTAGCAGAGTGGAGATGTACACAGATGCTGAAATAAATAAGAAAGAATGAATGTTGAGAGCCAGCTAAGGATGATAGTCATAAATTTATAATGGTACCAACATAAGGAACTGAAACTTTATTTAAGGGTACACACTGGTCCATATTTAAAGCTATAATAACATACAAAGGAGGTTGTTGGGCTTTTTCTTATTTAGCTTCTGCATTTCTTCTTGGTGAATACAATGGAACAACAATGATGCAAGATGATTAATAATATTGGCAAGAGAACAGAGAAAGTTATGATCTATGGGTAAGGTGTTTCATTATAAAGGAACTGACAAGAATAAACCACAGGGGTCAAGGAACCAAAGGTTTCAATGAGGTCAAAGAAAAGAGGAACAGGAAACTGAAAAAAAAAAATGTAGAATGTGGTTAAAAGATGAAATGTGCAAATTTTTAAGATGTCAGAGGAGAAAGAATCCTAAGTGGTGACAAGATATTTTTATGAGAATGAGTGAGTGGGACAGAAGTGGAGATGGTTCAGTAAAGGAGGTTATGATAGGAAGAGATCTATTTGTTGTGTAGGTTTTTCTTGTTAACTTTACCCACTACAGTGGGAGGGTAGAAAATAATGCTGTGAGGCAGACATCAAATGTTCGATGGGATGGCATGAACAATGAGTTCAAGAAGGAAGACAATAAGAAACTATTGTGTGAGGCAAATAGAACATAAACTCCAGAGGAGTAAGCACAAGAGTACACACAAGTACAGCAGTGAAGGTCAGAATCTCCACTGAAAAAGCCAATCCCCCCACCCAACCCCGAATGGATAGGTAGTTAGAGAAGATGTAGTGCATCCACCGGGGAGAACTGTAGGAAAAGCAGTATGTTTGGAGGATTTAGTTAGGGCCAGGTAGTAAAAGGAACATTCTGTGAGGAGATGGAAGACACCATAAAAATGGGTGTTAAAAAGACGAAAAGGAAAGGTTTAGACTGAATAAGAGTGATGAGAGTCAAGGGAGAAGAGAGCATGGCAGACATTAGAATAGAGGAAAGGCTGCAATAGAGCAAAGGAGAATACCATATTTTGCCTTGTAAAATGTGCTCCTGTGCATAATGTGCACCCGCATTTTTGGCCCAAACTTTTAGAAAAATGCCCCCCCAAGAAAGTGGCCGGTTCTAGGCCCAAAGACACACATCTGGGGAGAGCTAACACACCCCGGTAAATATGCGGATTGCACAAGCCTCCCTCCCTCAGACACCAGCTCTGTGAAGACTGTCCCTTCCCTCTCTCCTGCAGCCATTCCCTCGCTGCCACATGGAGGGACACGGCTACATGTGTGGCCAGCAGGGTGGGAGTGTCTGAGGGTACTTAGCCCACGGGCAGCCAGGTAGGTCCCTGGAGCCCACGCAGGCCTATCTCATCAGCCCCGTAATTACCCACTTCCCTGCTCGCAGCACTCGGCAGAGGCTGTGCCAGCCTGCAACCACCAGATCCTGGATCCTCTTGGACTTGAACCCCCTGCACCAACTGGACCCAGGAAGAAAGGCATGGTGGCCCCAGGAGGCCCACTGGGCTCCTCGACTCCTAAGCCATACTACCCATATGTGATGTGCATCCTTATTTTTCCCCTCAAAAATTTGGGCAAAAAGTGTACATTATACATGACAAAATACAGTATATTTAGAGCATTGTTATGTTTCTTCAATTATTCTCACCATTACTCTGATGGAAAGGGATTCAAATACCTATGGGGAGATTCAGCTATGGCTTTAATTGATCATGTTGTGAGACAGTTCACAGTGCCAGACCTTTTTTATTCTTATTATTAAATTCTTTTTGAAAAGAATTGGTAATTTGTTTGAAATAGCACTTTGGCAAAATAAAATTTTAGATTGCTTAAAATCGAGTTTGTTTTATAACCTGATCCAGTATTAATAATATTGATTGCTAGCATTTATTGAGTCAGGCATTGGGCTAATGGTATTACAAATATTACCACATTTACTTCTGACAACTGTAGGAGATAGTATTTTTATTACCAGTTTTCAGAAAAGAAAACAAAAATAAGTTATCTAACTCATGGTAAATAGTGCCCACTTTCAGTTTTAAACTGTAAAACCTGATTAAGAGCACTGTGGACTTTATAAGGGCAAAAGAGAACAGGGTAGTAAATAAGTTCAAACTGGACAGGGTGGTGGTGTTTTGAGACCGATGAGTTGGGGGTACCTCACTATATTGCCCAGGCTGGACTCAAATTCCTGGGCTCAAGCAATCACCTTGCCTCAGCTTCCCAAATAGCTGGGACTACAGACATGTGCCACCATGCTTGGTGAATTAGGTAATTAAGAGAGAGGAGTAGGTTGATGAAATAATAATAGCAAACTAGGTAAGTGGTTAAGAATTTTTTCCGGGCTTGGTGGCTCACGCCTATAATTACCTGAGTTCACATGTTCGAGACCAGCCTGAGAAAGAGCAAGATATCCCCCCTCCCACTAAAAATAGCCAGGTTGAGTGGCAGGTGCCTGTAGTCCCAGCTACTCGGAAGGCTGAGGCAAGAGAATCACTTGAGCCCAGGAGTTTGAGGTTGCCGTGAGCTATGACAGGATAGCACTCTATGGAGATTGACAAGTAAGACTCTGTCTCAAAAAAAAAAAAAAATTTTTTTTTTTTGACCTACCCTCAGCATGATACAGTTAAGAATGATAATCATGGCAACTTTTTCTTTTTTCTTTTTCTTTTTTTTTTGCAGTTTTTTGGCTGGGGCTGGGTTTGAACCCACCATCTCCGACATATGGGGCCAGTGTCCCACTCCTTTGAGCCACAGGAGCCACCCAAGCATGGCAACTTTATTAAACTAATTATGAAAAGTTAAGTTTATATGCCTTCTTCCACAGACCTCAAAGCCCTTGAAGAAAATCTTTTCTTTGAAGCCACACTATGGAGCTATGTACCCTGTGGATAACTATTTTGAGAGTGGTTACATATTTCCCTGCTTAACAATTAGAAATGTGAAACTGAGGGACTTTATATTATTTCATCTATTTTTAGGCAGCAAAAAATTAAGTCTTCTGACCCAGCATATGTGGGTAAAAGATTTGCTCAATGAACAAAGCAATTAAGTAGCAGTTGTATTGCTGATTTATAGGATCTACCTCTAAAATCCTCCAAAACTGTGTTTGTTTTCCTAAAGAATACTACTTACTTAATTCTAAGATATTTCAAGGAACAATAAAAATGGAGACTAAGACTTTTTTATAAACTAGATGATAAAAAATAGAAACAATAATTGCACCAGTGTGAGTTCTTCTCATATTCCCTATAGTTAATGGGCAGGCTTGCTATAGGATTTGATTTGGAAATTTCCAAGAAATAAAAAGAGTGGTTTTCAAAGACAAAGATATCTGGGTCTGAATCTCAGTTATGAAACCCTCTAGATCTTTAATCTTTGGCAATTTACTGGGGCAAAAATACTTCAGAAATTGTTGAAAGATAAAATGAGCTAAGTTACAGGAGGTCTGAAATAGAGGAGGAATTCATAAATGTTAGAAGCTCTGGCAACCTCTTTTTCTCCCTTCCCAGTAAAATATCTTTCCCTCATTCCCTGACTGGTTTTAAAATAAATACTACTGCTCAGTGTTCATTCAAATACATCTTTGGTTTTGGTTTAGTAGTGATTTAAGGCAGGCCACCTCCCTGCCTGAAATACATATAATTATATAATATCAATCCTATTCTTAATATCGCTACTTCAGAAATTTGGCAAATGTAGTTTCTGTCTTTGTCTTTGTTTAATTCATTCAGAGCAACCTGAAATGGATCATTCCCTGTACATGGTGGCATTAAATAATTACTGACAGCTTGACAGTATGTATTTACTTTAAGCTATCATTATTTTTTCTACTGACAAATAATTAACAAGATTTCTTCCAAGGAGTAACCTATATTTTGAAGTTTAAATGTCAAATAGGTACAGTGTGTTACCTAAGGAGCAAGGATGATGAACTCTATAATAAAAGTGGTACAATACCAAGGCTCCAGGTGGACATTGTGGATTCGGAATCTAGAAGTTTTAAGATTTTCAGTTTCAGTAAATGCCCTTCTTCATTATGAGGATCCCCCTAACTCAGTTTTTACATTAAGTCTAGACAGCTGAAACATGTCTGGAACCCCTTCACTAATATTTAGTACATTAGATAGGGTTCTCCCCAACAATCTGAGATTCATTTCTTCAGACGTGCCAGTATGTTCACTGGTTTCCTAGTAAAGCTCATGTACCTCCTGAAAGAGCAAAAAGTTCTTCAGCTCTGCCCTTTGTTTAACTTTGGTTTGTTTATTGTTGGTTTAATAAACATCAAGAACCACGACAATATAGAATCTGTTAATATATCATCCCAGATGTGACTTCCATTCCTCTTATCTACAGGAGTGAAGAGAGAACCCAGAATTCCTATGCTTCTAGAAATTCCCCACACACATCCTCCTATTTAAGCTCCTAACCTCTCCCCTATTTTTTATTTCAAGATCATTAACTCAAATCCCATCCTACCTTTCACTTCTGTTTGTATCAGTCACCAACCCAGGTCACTTGGCTTATCCTCAATGCTCTGAACCTTCCTTACTGTACAACTCTGTGCATCTCTTTTCTGATTCCACCTCCCACCTATTCATAACCACTGAACCTTTTATCTAAGCCCTTTAAAAATAATTCTCTAACATTTTTATCACAGAATCCTATAACATTTTAAAAATTAGTAAGGACTCCCAAAGAGCTTTTGTTTATGTGGATGATATTTACCAATATTTGTTATATTAGAAAGTAAAAGTTTTAAAATATTTATTTATTTAAAATTATTACCCATTACATGTTAACATAAATTACATATTTTTATGAAAAATCTGCAACAAAAAATTAAGTGAAAAGAGCGGCCTTATTTTACAGTTTTGCAAGTCTGTTTAATTCCTGGCTTAATAGAAGCCAGCTGGATTTTTATATCTGCTTCTGCATTCAACTTTTGTGAGATGCTATTTTAAATGAAGTATATGAAGAAAATTTGGCCTTACCCAGATATGTGGTTAGAAAAGGGAGAATATTTTAAGAATCTTTTCAGATAATTGTGGATATTCTTTTCTGACAACTGTATCAAAATTCAACAAATGGTAGTTTCATTAAAATTAATTGTAATGTCAGCTGGGCGCCCATAGCACAGTGGTTACGGCGCCAGCCACATACACTGAGGCTGGCGGATTCGAACCAAGCCCGGGCCTGCTAAACAACAATGACAACAACAACAACAAAATAGTCAGGTGTTGTAGTGGGCATCTATAGTCCCAGCTACTTGGGAAGCTGAGGCAAAGTAATTGCTTAAGCTCAAGAGTTTAGAGTTTGAGGTTGCTGTGAGCTGTGATGCCACAGCACTCTACCCAAGGCAACAAGGTGAGACTTTGTCTCAAGAAAAAAAAAATTAATTGTAATGTGGAAAATGCAACCATATTGATAAACTTATTTTTATTCTGTTACATTGAAATCTACCAATCTACCTTATACTTTGAATGGATCGTCTATCTATGCATGATTTTGTATCATCATGTGTCACATATTTGGAAAATACTGCTTCACTGAGTTATGCAGATGTTCCAAATACTAACACATTTTATTACACAATATCAAAACATCACATCTGTGAATATCACTACTAATCTAATCAAATGGGTCTGTAGATACTGGGAAGTTGTCCCCTTGGCAGATAACTTCCAAAAATCAAAAGTTTATTTAAAAGCTCAAATATTATTGAGCCACAAATAATGTCAGTCATTTTTCATGAAGTAACAGGTTCACTTTATTCATTTTTAAGAAACTGTCTGCCAAATACCCAAGTCTTGATAGCCATCATTTTTATTGACAAACATTCAAGAAAGAACAAGGGAAAATGTGGTTACTTCAGCTGGTAGCTCAACCACAAGTACGTGTGCTTTTCTTCAAGACAACTATTGCCCCCCAGTATGTAGAACAAATGTTTTGTGCATACTTCCTACTTAATCACATGGACTATTTAATAGACATGCAATCAAGTGTTGAGACTGAATAAAGTGCTGTTCTAGAATTCCCAGAAGCCCCCCAGCAGATCTCATCTCACATCTCATACCAGACTGCACTGAATGTCCTCATCTATGCCAAATGGAATGGGATCTCCAGGACTGGCTAGGATTAATCAAGATTCACTCTTAAGCTTTAGTAGGGTCACCTACTCTAAGGGGGGAATACCTGAATAAAAGCAGGCTTCATTCAAAAAGGAAGAATGCGGAAGGGGTGTTGGGATAAGTGCTGTCAGTGCCTTGCCCAGGGCTCCTCTGCTCTCCCTCTTGTACATTAACGGTTGCTCACTATAAAGCCCTGTGACTCCTGGCTTAAGGGATTTTGTCTGAATGTGGAGCTATAAGTTGTGCACAGTGCAAGCCAGAAGTGCCAGAAAATCAATGTCCCCAAAAGCAGCCCTCAACCAATGATCAATGGGGAGCTGGTGGAGTCAGTTTCCTGAGTCCTCCCGTGGGATAACTCTGAGGTGCATTCTACATTTCTCAGAGTTACCCAGTGGAATAAGCCACGGTGGTAACCCCTTAATAACGTACTCTTCATTGACTGCCTTCTTCCTCCAGTCTCATTGTCTCACTGCCCTTCCCAGAGCTCCCTGTTTTCATCTCCCAAATAAATTATTTGCAACAGCACCCTCGTCTCAGGGTCTGCTGTTGGGGAAACTCAAGTCAGGAAAATCCCCACCTCCAAAATCCACTAGAGTCCCAGACACAGAAGCCATTTTACAATTCTTTGTTCTCAGAGACCTTTATTAAAATCTTTCTCCTATAAGATTCCCTGTTCTCTGCTGAAGACTGCAACAATGAATATAGGGAGAGTTCTTATTCTTGTTAAGCATGTACGCACACACACAAAAAAATTTTTTTCACTATGTCGCCCTGGGTAGAGTGCTGTCATGTCATGGCTCACAGCAACCTCAAACTCTTGGGCTTCAGCGATTCTCTTGCCTCAGCCTCCCAAGTAGCTGGGACTACAGGTACCCACCACAACACCCGGCTATTTTTTAGTTGCAGTTGTCATTGTTGTTTAGCAGGCCCGGGCTGGGTTCAAACCCACCAACCCCAGTGTATGTGGCCAGCACCATAACCACTGAGATATAGGCACTGAGCCCATAAAATATTTTTATTAAGTACATGAAAGTAGTCATCATGCCTGCCAGACCCAGGGTTCCTTCTCAGGAACCACTTTCCCTTAGCCTCTGCTCAAGGGGAAGCCATATATGATCACATTTCGACCAAAGGATAGCCAATCCTTTGGCTGGTAGTACCCATATAGTATAAAAAGATAAGCGAAGACAGGCCAATTTCCTCTCTTGGAAATTTAAATTAGGAAATACTAATACCAAGAGAGTGTGAAATGGAGTTATGAACACTTTTCCAGGCCTATACAGGTAGTGGACAGAAATTATTTTGAGCCAGAAACTGAGAAAACCAAAATTACGATGTACTAAAAACTGACGGGAAAAAGAGGTAGGCAGTGAGTGGGTAGTATCAGTTCAAAAGGAGGCAGGTAGACTAGGGACACTCAAGTTTTATTAATAAGGTGGCTATGGGATGGAGACTCACGGAGGTGAGTTTTCACAAGCTGTTTCTGTCCTTTCAACGATAATCTTCATGAGGCTTGGTACTGTTACAGCTACTAAACTTGAATTTTCATGAGTCTCTGTCTCCTTATTGAACCAAGCACTTAAAAATGGCAAGAATGGAGAAGCAAGAATCCAATGTACCCAATTCTGATATGAGGACAATTGATGCTAGTACATGGTACAGGGTGGGGAATGGGGGAGCGGAGAGTGGGAGGGAGGGAGGTGGGTGTGGGGCTACAGTGTGTTACACACCTTTGGGGGATGGGACACTATTATTAGAGGGACTTTACCCAGCAAATGCAAGCAGTGTAACCTAGCTCTTTGTATCCTCAATGATTTGTATCCAACAATAAAAAAAAGAAAACTGATTTTATAAAATCATTATTATGTAAAGAAGTGATCACAGAGTATGCATAACAAAATTTTAAGATATAGGGGAAAAGCATCAGTATCATAGAGGTGTGTTAGGTTGTCAACTACCACTCGCGCTAAAAATATTATGTTATTTTTCTGTATTTTGTGATGTTTGTGTTATTTGTCACAAAATTCTCAGTTTGCGATTTCTCCTTCTAAATAAATAATCGTTTTTATACTTGAAAAAAGTGGTTGAGGGTAAATCTTATGTTATGAGGGCTTATTTAACCACAATTACACACACACACATACACATACATAAATGTATAGATTTGAATTTGTATTTCTCTATAGGAGATAATTTAAAGAAAATAAAGAATAGGACATAGTACATAGTTTAAAAAGATTAGAATAAAGCATTCTGTCTCTCTTTTTCAAAGGGAAGAAATTAAAAAAAATTATAAAGCATCCTGTCTTATGATATACCCACATAATTATATTTCCCAGAGTGATGGAATGTTACCCCTCAGTTAAGAATCAAAGAAAAATAACCTATTACTCTACTCTTAACTCCACACCCAAATTGAGGCTATAAAAGGATTAAAAGTAGCTGGACATTAGAGGAGGAATTTTAGAGAAAGAAATTGATTTGCTGTGACTGCTTTCCCTAAACCTAGGGAAATATAGTGAAATCACCTGAAAAGTCTTGTGGATTTCTTGTGCAGTTTGAACACACACTGAGACTCATCCCTAAGTAGTGTAAGGATCTGGAATCTGGCTAGTGGGCTGCTTTAAAACAGGAGTGAAAGAGAGATTGCTTCGTTAGGGGCCATGTGCATTTCTACAGTAATTTGGGAGAAACATGCAATCTACATATAAGAGAATGAGTGTAGTCTCATCTGATGTCTTGTTCATGAGAGTTCACTAAAGGGACAAATAGAAGTTGAAAGTGTCAGCAGATGACAAGGAGCAAAGGAAGTGGTAACCAGCCAAGGGCAATTGGAGATACATTTGCTCCTATGAAAGGAACTAAAAGTGATAGGTGCCCAATAACAACATGGAGAGAGGCGAAAGGCCAGGGGAGCCTCTGATGAATGTATAAAAGTGCCCCTGTAAAACCTCAGCTTTAAACACCTTCTAGATCTAGAGAGCATTGACATTAGATCACCAAACAATGGCAGGCAAGCAAAAATGTTCTTGTCTTCTATTCTAGAGTCATTTGAAATTGCTTTGGAGAAGAAGAGGTTAAAAGAGCAGAACAGCCAAGTCAACCAGAATCTTCCACCCACCCACCAGCAACCAGCCTTGCAGCAAGCAAACTATAGAGAGAAGCTTTATCTTCAAATGAAATTTAATATTTAGATGGGACAAATTAATTACTGACTAAACATCGTTTTATTATTATCCCAAAGTGACCATCAAAATCATGGGACTTTCCTTAAATTTGATTAAAAGCCAACAAAAGAACCAGCCATGTAGAATAAATTTAGGGAGATAGATATTGGAAGACAAAAATAAAGATGCCTTATAATTACATCCCATGAACCCTGCTCATTGAATGAAAAGGTTACAGATATTTACTTTTAGGAAATGGTTAGACTAGATAAAAATGGGCTCATTATGGTCATATAAACTTTACATTTTAAAAGTAACCAAAGAAAATACCACAAACCCTTATTTAGATAGGAACGCTATTGGGTAGCAAAGGTACAAGCAAAATAAAACAAAAGCACAACTGAATGTACCTTGAGTTGATGTCCAAAAAGTTAAAGGAACCTAAGAGAATTAGAACATTAAGAATTTTCCCATGCAGAAAATTTTGTAAATTTTATTTTCAAAATTGCAAACCCATTCTTGGGAGAGGGAGGGGAGGGAGGGAGGGGGGAAGATGGGCGGAGGGAGGGTGATTGGTGGCATTACACCTGTGGTGCATCTTACAAGGGTACATGTGAAACTTAGTAAATGTAGAATCGTCTTAATACAATAACTAAGAAAATGCCAGGAAGACTTTGTCAACCAGTGTGATGAAAATGTGTCAAACTGTGTATAAAACCAGTGTATGGTGCCCC
>CAUYPK010116781.1:0-30655 GCA_963574355.1 Loris lydekkerianus | reverse complement strand
TAAGACATGAAACTATAAAAATACTTGAAGAAAGTGCAGGGAAAACTCTTGAAGGAATCGGCCTGGGTGAATATTTTATGAGGAGGACTCCCCAGGCAATTGAAACAGGATCAAAAATACACTACTGGGACCTGATCAAATTAAAAAGCTTCTGCACAGCCAAGAACATAGTGAGTAAAGCAAGCAGACAGCCCTCAGAATGGAAGAAAAAGTATCCAATGTACTCAGCCCTACTATGAAGCTAAATTATAGCTTTCACGTGAAGGCTATAACCCAACTATAGCACAAGACTATGGGGAAAGGGCCAAGGAAGGATAAGGGAGGGGGGAGTTTAGGGTGGAGAGAGCGTAATGGGTGGGGCCACACCTATGGTGCATCTTAGAATGGGTACAGGTGAAACTTACTAAATGCAGAATACAAATGTCTACATACAATAACTAAGAAATTGCCATGTAGGCTATGTTGAACAGTTTGATGAGAATATTTCAGATTGTATATTAAACCAGCACATTGTACCTCTGATTGCACTAATGTACACAGCTGTGATTTAACAATAAAAATAAATAAATTTAAAAAAAAAGAAAAAGAAAAAGAAAAGGAGGAGGATATGTGGGGAAAGTTGAGCTGCAGACAGATTTTGTCTTTATTTAAAAGCTGTTATAAGGAAGCTGCTAACATAAAAGTAGGGTGGGGAGAGTGACACTATCAGATTCGTATTTTGAAAAATACAGCATTTTAGAAAACTAAAAAACAGAAACTGAGTAATATCCTCACTGTGGCTAATCATGGTGGCTTGCACCTGTAATCCTAGCACTCTGGGTGGCTGAGATGGGAGGATTGCTTGAGCTTAGGAGTTCCAGGCCAGCCTGAGAAAGAGCAAGACCCCCGTCTCTACTAAAAAATTAAAAACAATTAGCCAGGGTGTGGCGGGGACCTGTGTTCCCAGGCTGAGGCAGGAGAATCACTTGAGTCCAGGAGTTTGAGGTTGCTGTGAGCCAAATAACACTACTATACTCTATCTACTCGGGGTGACAGAATAAGACTCTGTTTAAAAATAAAAATGTATACACATACACACATTTCCTCACCATTGTAAGTGTATCCACAAAACCCAAACAGATGTTCTTTCCAGCAACAATACAGTAACTGGATAGGAAGTTTTAGGTAAAGTTAGTGAACATACATACCTAATTTTTCTCCCTCATGAAACCCACTAGAAAAACGTTTTGGTAATTAATAAAAATGCAATGTAGAAAACAGGAAAGGAGATAAGAGCACCAGAAATGTTGGGGTTAGAAAGCAGATGAAAGATCACAGCCCACTCGGAGACCTCAAAAAGCCAAACCCAAACTGTTGGTGGTGAAAGAAAAGAACCAGCCTGATGGGTAAGCACAGACTCCTAAAGTGTCCATAATTTGACAGCACCAAGGACCTTTGGGAATGTGGCTAAAGTGCGGCACCAAATCAGGAAGGCCAGATGAAGGTTGTTTGGAAAACCAGTAGGTCCTTAAATCTCCCTCCTCCCTGTGCTGCACTGCTGAGCAATTGCCCCTTCCCCACCATGGGAGAAGTCTGGACATTTCTTCTCTTGATAGGGTAAAATGCAAAAATTCTGGACTGGTGGATACCATGCTGAGTTGAGGGTAGAAATATAATACCAAAAACAGTAGTTAAGGAAGCACCTGGTTAGTAGATGGTGAGATGTCCAATCTTCAGTTAGTAGATGGTGAGATGTCCAATCTTCTTTCTCCAGTTAGTATTAAAAATACCACTAGCCACCCCTTTCCTCTTCTGGATGGAGGTCAGGAGAGCCTACACTGGGAATTCTGACCAATACAAGATAAGAATCATAAAATGACCCAGTCAAATCATCCTAAAGAAACATGCAACTTACTAGTCAAAACACTCATATACATGAGCAGACAACAAATAAGAGAAAAACTCAGTAGTGTTTGTCAGGGATGTCACTCAAAAGGTAGAACAAAAAAGAAAAAATATGTAAGTATAGAAATGAAGAATTTTTTTTTTTTAATTAGAGTACCAGTGTAAGAGGTAAAATATCCAAATAACTGGAGTTACAAGGGAAAAAAAGTTAGACAAAGTGGAAAAAGGAAAATAATCAGTGTAATAATTTAAGAAAACTTTTCAGAACTGAAATACATGATTTTCCAGGATGGAAGGACCCTACAGGCCTGTGATACTGTGATTTATGGTAATAAGAAATATACATTTGGTCTTCATCCCAAGTTCCTGCACAAAGCTTCTAAAATTCTTGGAATTTCCTAAGTAATAGGGGTGAGAGTTTTTCATAATTTTATTCATATTAAGCTCCTTTCAACTGTGCCTGAGTTTATGCTAATTAGGTCCTCCTGGAGGATGGGGGCTGATGATCATAAGAACCACCCATGTGATCAAAGGAACTTTAAGCCCCACCTCCAGGGAGGTAAGAGGGCTGGAGACTGACCAAAGGCCAATGAATATATGAAGGTTCTGAGAGGGTAGCATGCCCAGAGAGGGCATGAAAGTGCCTGCCTTGCTCTATACATCTCTTCCATTCAGCTATTCCTGACAGGAACATACCCAAAACATTCTTGAGACAATGAGGTAATGCCTTCAAAATTCTAAATAAAAGTTAATTCCAATCTAGAATACATCCAAACTATCAGTCAAATAAAAGGGGAAAATAAAGATGTTTTCAGATATGCAGTGTAAACATTTACCTCCCAGATCATTTTTTTTGAAAGGTCTGGACAATGTATTCTACAAATATGTGTAAATCAAGACAGAGGAAGTCATTGGATACTGAAAATAGGAGATCCAATATAAAATAGATCTCAAGAAGATTCAACATAGGATATAAGAGGAATCACCAAGAGAATGAGAAAGGGAGATGCCAGGATGATACCTATACATCTGTCAAAGAGAAGAATTCATCCAGATAGGAGCCTCGTCTACCTTGAGAGATAGAACCTACTGAGGGTCATCAAGAACAATACGCCTGCTATCACTGTACTATCTTATAACCTTCGGGCCAAGTGTAGCTCTGAGCCTGGCTCAGATCTGTATCTGTACTTGGCTTACTTTGACCTTGTTCAGATGACATTCCTGCTCTTCCTTCCTTGCTTTGGGTGAGGACTATTTACATGGACCATCCAAAGACACCCATCTCATCCCACAAAAGTACACTGCTTCAACTTAATACAAAGAAAGAGAGGTTAGCCATTATGAACTAAGGATCAGAAAACATAAAGAAACCCACACTCACTCTCCTTGCACTTGCTCCTGTCAGATGTCTCTAATCTGGTCCACATTCTAATACTTACTGTGGTGGTGTAAGATGCACAGAATGTGAAAAATCCATTGAGAATTATCTCCCCAACCTATAAGCTCAAATCACCCTGTACATTTCCTTCTTTGCACTTACCACAATTTCAATTGCACAGTCATTTGAGTTGCTTATTATCTGTTTTTCCTTTAAATAATAAGCTCTATTTCCTACAACAAGCCAAGTCACCTAAGAAGCAACTGGAATACAAACTCATGGAAGCCATTGTATGTAGACTTAGCTTTATAATTTAGATTTTCTCTGGAAGTATTTGTGAACTAAAATAGAGTTCAAAGCAAGCCTTCTGCTGACTGAATAGACTCACTCTTGGCTAAGGGGGCCTTCCACCCCAATTTTGAGACCAAGAAATGAGACACACCTCATTATGCCCCCTCCCTTTTTAATGACCATCAAGCTTGTTTTCTTTAAGGGCTAAACTGAAACCAATCTGCTGATCTACTCCCCCCTGTTTGTGGTTTTGGCACTACAACTAAGCTACTTCCCGATGAGAGACCCCAACCACAAATTGGTTTTAAAAGACCATAGAGCATGTACAGAAAGGGTTTTCACATCCTTCTCTGCTTTACCTTTGGACACCAGAGGGCTGCCATTTTCCAAACATGGACACCATACAGGGGCGTGAAGTTTGACCACATATGTTTCTTCTTTCATAAATACTTATGACTCCTCTTATAGCTTGTCAAATAGGTATATATTTGACCACTGCTTAGTATAAATTTCTGTCCCAATACCTATGCCTAGAAGTACCTATTCCTGGCTTCTGGCTGGGCCTCTGCTTTCAGCCTGTCAGCAGGACCCCCCACGGGCTGCCACCTTTTATGAGAAATAAAGCTCTCCTTTTAAAATTTCTGGACCTTATCCTTTTCTTCAGTTACCATATTAAGAAATAGATAAAAAATAAATATTAGTAATGTAACATTGTAATGTGCCTCAAACTCACACTTCAGTCATAAAATAGACACCCCCGCAGATTAAGAAATACACAAAACAGGTAGAATTTATAAGTGTCTATTTCCTTCTTTCATTTATTGTTTCAATGTTTTGCTTCTAATTTCATTGAAAAATTCTCCTTTGTGCCTTTTATTTTTACTTATCATTCAATGCTTTGTAGGATTCTTTTTATGTATTGAATCCTAATCTAAGTAACTTATGAGAATATAAGGATTGCAAGTTACAGTCTGAAATTTTTCTTTCCCCCACCTCTGATGTGCAGCATTGAGCCCCATGCAGGTGTGTTCCTCCTGGCTTTGCTCCTTCTGTCTCCACTTAAAGTCACCTGAAGAATAAGCCCTACTCTCTTCCCAGGGCTAATCTTACTGAAGCAAGAGTAGATTACAGTCTTTTGAAATAAGCATTTTAGAGTTCATCCTCAAGGCTGGGCCAACCCTGATGACCTGCTCAAGTTTGTACTGGCCTCCCACCTCCATCCCGAGCCCAAATTTGCTTCATGAATAATGTGTCTTCTGTTCTATTGTTTTTTGTTTTTTTTTTTTAATGTTCCTAATCTGAAGATTTTTCACAATGTCTGTCACTCCCAGGAAAAGGAAAAAAGGCAAAGCTGAGATTGGCTGAATCCCTTAAGAGGAATCTAGAATGTAAATTACACCTCAGAGTCCATCCTGACCTGAAACAAGTGAGCTGGGTTTTCTCACTCCAGCATCTGCCAGTCATTGGTTAAGGGCTGCCCCATGTGACCTAAGCTGCCAGCTCTCAGCTTACTGGCAAAGCAGCCCAACTCGAGATCTTTAATCTTTAATCTTTAAAGATTAAAGGCAGGTATTGTGAAACAAAGGGAAAAAAAAAATCACTGAAGCACACAAATAGTAAAAGGTAACCCCAGGGAATCTGGTTAGAGCACTTAGAGTGTCTACCACGACTCTATCCATCAGAAGCAGCTCAGGAGAGAAAACCATAACAAATTGGGTTCCCTACAACGCAGCCTGGGAAAGCTGCTGGGGACAGCCCAGAGCCTACCTGTGATGAAGTAGCTAATGTCACAAGAGGGAGAAAATGAGATGACATGAGCACAGAGCCTTTATGTCCCAGGAGCAGAGCATCAGGAAAGATTTCAGGGATATGCCAGCAGGAGAGGTCTGATAAGATATCAAGCAGTGGAGGTGATGAAGGCCATTGTCAAAGGGCAGAGCAGAGTGGCATGAGTACTTTCTAATGTACATGAATCACTGCCGCATCTCCCAGAGGACCAAGAGGAAATAATCTGGGCAGGTACTCTTGAAATTCCTTGAACTAGATTTGAGGTAAAGAAGAATATTGTACTGGAGGATGATGTGGCTTGGGGAAAAGCAAAGGACAAGCTTCATTTCCTGCAGCACTGCTATTCTGCTATAACTGAGTCCAAACATGAGTTAAAAGTATGATTAGAAAGTAAAGGTAAAACATTAATGATATTAAGTCTATCTTTTCACTCACTGCCAGCAAATGTGCACATTCTGCTGTTTTACCTTTCAAGTCAAGAGTCGGACTTAAGTTTTTATTTATGCCCCACAGTTTACATTGTCAAATAGATAGATTTTTTAAAGCTATCAATTAGTCTAATGTTTACTATTCATGTTTTTTAAAAGACTATGCCAAAAAGTCATACTACCATATATACTTGAGTATAAGCCGAGTTTTTTTGGCACAAAATTTGTGCCAAGTTCGGGTTTTTCGGCACAAATTTTGTGCCGAAAAAACTCGGCTTATATTCGACTATATACGGTAATTCATTTTATGAGCACTTTTAAAATTAGGTGCCATGTTAGTTAGATAAAAAGGAATGTTCCTGTATTAAGAACCAATACACACGGAAACGATAAACACAGATTCAGGTTAGTGGTCACTCGTGGGAAGAAAGAAAGTGAGTGGGATCTGGAAGAGGTAAACTAAACTTTTTTCCATACCTGACACATTTTGTAACAGCAATTCAAATACTAAATGGAAATGAATAGAAGTTTTAGTATTTCCTTACCTTGCCCTACGCAGTGGTTCTCAACCTTCCTAATGCCGCAATGTATTTTCATTGTTACAAAGAGGTCGCAACCCACAGGTTGAGAACTGCTGCCACCGTCACCTTGGGCGCTCCCTGTCCCCTGTACTTCGTTTGGGACATGGTGTGAAAATGCTGAAGGCCTGAAATTATAGTGACAGAGGAATTAAAGATTAAAAATCACTTAGAGAGATATTTAAATGGTGACTGAATATGCACTACTCAAGAATATTTGTATGGTCTTGAGGTTTCTCAGAAAATTGTTTGGTCTCCTGTTCTGGACTCCCCAAAGCACATTTGAGTATGATCATTAACCCCCTCTATGGGTTGCTAGCTTGATTTTTCAACTCTCATTTGGGAATGTAAAATGAAAGGTCATTTAATCAATATGCACCCCAAGTAAGCTCTTTTAAGCACTTATTTGAGAGACATTGTATATTCCAGACAGCTAATTATGGCCAGACGTAGGCCATGTCGTCAAAGAGGAGAATAATATTATAATATGATGACAATAATATTTATTAAGACCTGCAGTGGGTCCTAAGCACTTTGCTTGCATTACCTCATTAAATCTTCACAACAACCCTATGAGGGAGATACCATTATTATCCCCAATGTATAGCTGAAGAAAGAAAAGCCTCCAGAATAAGTTGCCTAAGGTTAACCAAAGCTAGCATAAGGATCAGAATCCAGGACTTAGCAATAATAAAATCTATATACCTCATTACTAGGGTACACAGCAAAAATCAATGGAAAGTTTCTATGGGAATCTAAGAGAAATTATTAGTAGTTTTTGTTTTTTTTTTGAGACAGAGTCTCAAGCTGTCACCCTGGGTAGAATGCCATGCCATCATCATAGCTTACAGCAACCTTCAACTCTTGGGCTTAAGTGATCCTCTTGCCTCCATTTTTCTAGGTTTATTAGAGACAGGGTCTTGCTCTTGCTCAGGCTGGTCTTAAACTGGTGAGCTCAAGCAATCCACCCACCTCAGCCTCACAGAGTGCCAGGATTACAGGCATGAACCACCACTCCTGACCTAGAAGAAATTATTAACTTTAGCTAGAGGGTTCAATGAGCGTTTCAAAGAAAAGAGGTAAAAGAATTGTAAAGGATAGCTAGGTAGCAAAGAATATTCCTGGAAGAGTTTTGACAGAGTCATGAGAAAGTATGATATGTAAGTAGCTTTGCGTGTTTTAGTGACGTGTGCATTTGAAGCACTGGTAGAGGTGAGTTTGGCAAGATTGGCAGGAACCAAAGTAGGATGAACAGCACATTCAGGAGGCAGGAAGAATTGAAAAAGAAGCTTCTTTAATAATTCCCTTGTAGCCTGAGAATGATCTATATCTATGTCTTCAATAGGCCACACTTAACTACAAGTAAGCAAAAGTTTAGGTGATTATTTGATTAGTAAGACAATTACTTTTAAAATATATATATATGATTTTTCATACTTTTCCCTAGTGACAAAGGACCTTACTTAAAACCTGTGAGAGTAACAGCCAACCAGTTATTAGTTGTCTAATCCTGGTATCTTTATCAGACTTTATCAGGTAAGTCAAACTTTGAAACTGCAGATATTTGTTTCCTGGTGCAGAGACGAAATAAAATGGTATTATAGAAGTCTGTATCTGGTGTAGCCATTCACTGGTCAATTAATAATACTGTATCACCTTATTAAACCTAATTTGATGTGTACATATGAACATATATATACATGAAATAAAAAACGTCTGACCATCAAGACACGTAGGTCTTAAAAAATGTATCAGCCAGCTGTGAGGTTTTTATCAAGTCATTTTATTTATCTAAGATTCAACTCACCTGTAATATGAGGCTTGCCCTAGATGAACCTAAGATTGTGATTCTATGAAATTAGGAAACCTGTGATCTTGACAAGCTTAAAATATATTTGAGTACGTAGGGCATAGTCATGAAAAATAGATTAATAAGTATGCAAGTATACTTATTATATAGATTAATAAGTAATTTAAAAACAAATACTACAAAAGAAGAACTTGTTTACAAAAATCAGGTCTGGTGCATTTACTGGAAAGGCCAAGATTGCACCAATAATAAGTAGAAGAAAGGAAATTAAGTAAGAAAAGGATAAAAATTCTCACTAGTAGAATTTTGTGTGGGAGGAATATTTTGTTTATTTTCTCAACAACATAAAATGGCATGTTATCAAGAATACTTGGCCAGTTACAGTGGCTCATGCCTATAATCCTAGCACTCTGGGTGGCCAAGGTGGGAAGATTATGTGAGCTCAGAAGTTCAAAACCAGACTGAGCAACAGCAAGACCCCATCTCTACTAAAAATAGAAAAAAATAGCCGGGCAGTGTGGTGGACACTTGTAGTTCCAGTTATTTGGAGGCTGAGGAAGGAGGATCACTTGAGCCTAGTTTGAGGTTGGTATGAACCAGGCTGATGCCACTGGCTAGAAAAGGAAGGAAGGGAGGGAGGGAGGAAGGAAGGAAAGAAAGAAAGAAGAAAGAAAGAGAAAAGAAAGAGAAAAGAAAGAAAAGAAAGAAAATTTCTCTTTGGAACCATATAATGATCATTCATTCCATATGTGACAGCTTATAATCCTCATGGAATATACAGGTTATGTGAATTCTATAAATCTTTTTAATTGTACTAAGAGGATGGTATTAGAAGATAACTGAAAAGATTATCAGAAATTATTCATGATTGTTGGTTGTGTCACTATGCAAAACCACATGTAAAGCATCACCAAGGTTACAATTATAAACATACTCTGATTTAAATTATTATAAAACATTACCAGGTTTGGGTGAGGTTTCTAGAGGAAGAGACCACCCACTCAAAGAAGCAACAACATTTACTAAGTATCTACTGTTGATATAGGTGTTGCTAAGTAAACAGGGAAAAGAATACAGAAAACGAACCTCTCTAAAACCCAGAAGTACTGTTGATGCAGCAGGTTGAAATGATGGGTTGTGACAGTAGCTGCCTTCATTAAGTTTTATTAGGTGGAGAGTGCCCAGACTTACGAGGGACAAAGGATCTTGCAGTGGAAAGAACATGAAATATAGAATAAGACTTCTAGGTTCCAATCCCTAAGTGTGAAACTTAGGAGCTGTGCAACCTTGGACAAATCATTTGGCCTCAATTTTTCTTCTGTAAACTGGGTTTAATAATATTGATAACCTTCATGAGGTTGCAGTGAGAAATCAATGAAGCAATGACTTGTAAATTGGAGAAAAGTAAACATGTTCTTGACTGACATCCAGTCATATCCTTGGCCAAACTGTGTAGTTTATTCCCTTTCATATCTTCTCTGCAACATTTATCCTCAACAGGACATCTACTTCTCCCTGCATGTGTCAGCAGGCTTCCCTTCCTATTATCTTCCCAAATGAACTATCAGTTTTTCAACAGCATCACTTATCTTTGTTTTCCATACATAAGAAGCAATGATGGGCACACAACGAACACCCTCTAAATTATTTAGTCACAATATCTTGCATTTTAAATATTTATTTGAACTCTTTAAGGTATTGTCATATGTCACTTATATTCAGTTGTCAGATTCATCTTGCTGGACATAATTCTGATCATACTATGTCACAGTTCAAGAATTTCAATTCATATAGCTTTAATTCCTATTGAAACCCTAAGGCCTTTCTACTCAAAATGTGGTTTTGAGGCCAAGAGTACTGGTGTCAGCTGAGAGCTTGCTAGAACTACAGATTACACAGCCCCATTCAAGATCTATTGAATTAGCAAATTCACTTTAACAAGATTCTCAGCTAATTCATACATACAGCTTTGATGACATCTTTACTCTCTTGTAAATTTGAAGCTTCAAAAGTAAGGTTGCCAGATTTAGCAAACAAAAATAAAGTATGTCCAGTAAAATTAAAAACTATTAATAATTTTTTAGTATACATACATGGTATGTCTCAAATGCTTTATGGGACATACTTATGCTTTTAAAAAATTCACTGTTTAGATATCTGCAATTGGCATTTTACTAAGCCCCATATTTGATCTGGCAACCCTATTCAGGAAGGTAGGATGCACGTCTAACCTAACTTTTTATTCCCCTGGAATAGTGCAATGCTTACCCCAACTGCTCAAATCATGTCTTTTAAAGAGCAGAGGTTTCTCTGGGGATTTTTGCCCAACATTGTATGTCACCAGAGATTAACACAGTGCAGGGCAAACCATTATAGATCAACAAATGTTTGTTGGATGAAGAAATAAATAAATCAAGAGCAATCTTCCAGTTATGGACTAGGTTGTGCATGCATATTTTAATGAAAACAATATTTTTAACATAAAAAAAGTGTTTAAAAAGCCTCGTTTGTACACTTTTTCACATTTTAGCTGGCAGAGTTCAGAACTTTGGGAACATAACTAAAGGCTCAGAATGTACTCATCACAGATTTGGTCCATATGGTCACCGATCGTGAGCGAATGCTACCCTCAAGATGCTGACTCGCCTGCAGCTGGCAGCCCTTTGAGACACCTTCCTCCTCCCGCTGCCCAGGCGCCCGCGCACGCGCACAGCCACGCTCCGACCCTGAAGGCCGGCCTTAAGGAGGCGGGCCTCCCTGGGCGCGTGCGCGGCAGCCAGAGCGGCGGCCCCTCCCTTGGCGGGGGCGCGCGGCGCAGAGGACCACACGGAAAGAGGGAAGTCAGGTGGCCGCTGCCGCCGCTGCTGCGGATTGTCGCCAGAAGGAAGATGGCGGATCTGGAGGAGCAGTTGTCTGATGAAGAGAAGGTAAGAGCCGCGGGGGCGGCGGAGCCGGTCGGTATCGGCCCGGAGTCTGGCTGCTGGGGAAGGGCACTGGCCGTCGGACTGTGCCCTGGGCTGCCCTTCCTCCCGCGTCCTCGCTGAGCCCTAGTGCCTTCCCCTGTCAGTCACCCGGGGCCCCGCGCGGGGGCAGGTCTCTGCCGGGCCTGCTCGCTCCGCTCCTTGTAGGGTGTGTGCTCCGAAAATAGGAAGCGGGAGCCCGGCGGCGGCTGGCCTCGCGCGGCGGGCGGGGGCGGAGGGCGGCGGCCACGGGGACCCTCTCCCTCCGGGGCGCGGGCCTGCTCCGGGGACGGGGGACGCCGGCGGGGTCTGTGACCGGGCCTAGGAGCGGCCCCAGCCTGGCGGCCTGGCCTGGGCGTGTAGTCGCGGGTGAGGGGGTAGGGGAAGAATCGCTTAGGAAGCAGACCTTCGCTTCTCCCTTCTACTTCCTCCTCCCAAAGCAAAATGCTGCTTTTCTTAAAAGAAACCCTAATTCTCTACGGTTTTTCCTTTCCCCACAGAGCTCTCTCTGTTTTTTGCTTTCTTGGCTGTAGCTGTAAGCTTTGCAGCTCCCATGTTCTCTGGGAGGCGGCGGAGTTGCACACAAAAGACCCCCCCCCACACCATAGTTGTTTTCTGCTCAGGTTGGCAGCAGTCCTCCTGGGGCCTATTTGGTGGCACCCGGTCTTCCTGCTAGGACTTCTTCCGAAGAGAAAATTTTGCAACTCCTGTTACTGTATGTTAGATGCTGTGACCAGATGCCATGGAACCAGATGAACGACTTTAGTTCTCAGACATTTGAAATAAGAAATCTGATCATTGAACTAGTTCTCTCTTCTTCACCCTTTTCTTTTGGCTACTGTGCTGATCCTGTTCCCAGGGGATGGTGGAGTAGGTGGAGAACCCTACTAATTTTGAGTATTTCCTGGAAAGGAAAGTAACTGATACAACCATATGAATAAGATGGTTACACTTTTGGAAATGTTCACTCTTAATTTAAAATTTAAAATGCATCATTTTTGTGTTCGAGAGCCAGTATAGCCGTGTAGGAAATACAAGTACGTTATAGTGTTTAGAAATGCTAATGTAACCCTAAGGGTAATTCATTTGGAACTCACAGCTCTAAATGTTTTTTTATGCTGTGTTCTTCCACCGAAATCTAGGGTTCTGTCTCCTTCCTGATGTGCAGAAGTCAGCCTCATCTTCATTTTTGGATATTTTTTTCCCTCCTGTGCTCTTTTAGTGAAAATGATAATAAGACAACAAAATGGGGAGAGCAACAAGATTTGCCATAATCCACAGACCCAGCAGATAGATCCCTGTATTCACAAAAGTTGCTTGACAGTATTCACATATGTAATATTGGTAGATAACTGCAAGTTAGTAACTGAAAATGTGCATGAGTACACATACACATATTTAAAATTAAGTAGTGTTAAAAAGTTTTTAAAAGAGATTGTCGTGTTTTTATTCTACCATTCTTAAGTGATGATTCGTAGCTCAAGTGGCTAGAAATCTAGTTGAGGAGAAAGTACTCAGTGTGGGAGTTAATATAGACCTGCCATGTGTTGTAAAGGCCTGAAATAGCAAAGGTTTTTCAGAATCAGTTGACAGAATTCCTTATTATCCCGCACTTTTTTAGGGCACTAAGCTCCATGAAAGCTGGGGGTCTGGGGAATGTATTTGAGCTTGTCTAGCAATATGTTTTATGAGTAAATGAAAAATTCTACTTTGAATTTTGGTGTTTTGGTTTTTATTTGGGGTTTTGTAAGAATATTCTGTAGATATTTTACATACAGTTTTCATCATGATATTTACTGGTTAAACAAACACAGTGACCGAATTTTGGGTTAAATTCAAGTAACTGCTTAAATGAAATTTTAATTTTCTCGTTACTTTATTTAAATGTTCTTTTAATCTTTTGGGAGGAGCATATATATATATGGGATCAGAACAAGAGAGGACTAAAGGTGATATTGTTAAACTAATATTTAAATCATGTTACTCTTTTTGCCACCTTGTTTTAATTTTCAAAAGTAAGGTTTTAAGCATCTATAGTCCCAGGTACTGCAGAGGCTGAGGGAGGAAGATTGCTTTAGCCCTGGAGTTTGACACCAGCAAGGCCAATGTAGCAAGATCCCTGTCTGTGAAAAAATAAAATAAGTTTTTAGAACTTTAAAGTTTGTGAAATTTCCATAATAGATTACATATCTAAGGAAGAAAAGCTGTTAAGTTGTATCTAGTACCATACTTTGTATATGCTTGGCTCAGATCTTAAGTAATTAAGATTACTTAATTTGTTGTAAATTTGAGGTAGGTAGGTTTATTACCATTTCACAGATGGTAAAAGTGAGATTTCAGAAGCTTTCAGTAATTCACCCAAGGACAGTGCTCAGACCAAGAGAAAGGTGATGTTTAAACCCGAGTTTGTCAGAATGCAAGGTTCATATTCTTGTGACATTATGCTGTCTTGAACAAAATTAATAACAAGACTATTTTAGGTTTGTCTCTTCTTTAATTTGTTGACAGCTTATTTAATAAAAATTGTAAATACCATACATTAAATACTGTTGGAATCTAAATTTTAGTTTGTTCATTTTAGAACAAAGTTTATAAATTAATACATTTAAGTGTTTTGTGTTACTGGTATAGTTTCATACATACCCTGTTTTAGAAATTAATCTAGAATAATAGCTTTGTTTTTAAAAATCATGTATACTTGTTTTTTTAAGAATACCACTATGAAATGTAAAAACCTTTTCTCCTTTGGCCACTGGGTGAATAGGAAATAAATTTAGCTGAAGAAGCTTAATGAAGCTCTTTCAAGTTATAATGTATGCCACAGGCTTTTTTTTATATAGTTATAGAAACATGCCAGAAACAGTTCACATTTTCCATTCCTGGGTCAACTGTATTGTACGGTAAAACATTTTTGTGAACGTTTTGAAATTATATGAAATTTTGGTGTAAAGCTCAAATGAAAAATTTTCCATTTCTCTTTCTAGATGAGAAAATTCAAGTATCAGAAGAAATACACTTAGTTATTGATAGGAAAGATCTTTATTCTTCCTATAACCCCTCCCACCTTCCCTCTATGATAAGAATAATCCGCTCTCACAGATTCAACTTTTATGTCTTCAAAAATGTGTCCCATGTACGTAGCTCTACTCTCACTTCTTCCAGAGCATTGGTCCTACAGGAGATGGTTAATTAGATGTCTTCAAACGGAGCCTACCTAAAAATAAATTTATAAACTTTTTTCTGCTTCCTCCCACCCCACAGAAGGGTGCAGAAATCCATTTCCTGCTCATTTTTCTCTTTATTTCTTTCTTCCAGTTGTTCCAATCATCCAGGTTTTTAATTTCAGCTTTATTCTAGTTTTTGTTATTTTGGCCTATACCTTACAATAAGTTTATAAATTTTGTCATTTTCATCATCAGAATGTGTCTTGCACAAGTAATTTATTTCTTTCATTTATATTAATATTTGACTTATTACCTCTCAATTGACCAGATTATTAAATTAGCTAGTGTTTGGTAACAAAATTTGTCCGTACAAACAATGCAACTTGATTATACTTGTTTTGTGACAATAGTTAAGGAAGAAATAGTCAAGAGGGGAAAGTAAAGATAGAAAAATGTCTCATGGATGTTCTTTCTCTTTTGCAATATTTGCCACTGTTAGGCATTCACTATAAAGTTTCTAGACTAATCCCTCCTGTTTCCTGTTATCTAAGCCATACCTCTAAGCTAACCTGTCATTACTCTCAGTTTTTTTTTTTTACTGTTCTAGTATCAGAGCAAAGTCTGCTCTCAAGATTTTAGTCACTGAGTTCCCCATTTCCTTTATAAGGGAACTCGACTCTTAAAATGGTACTTATGACTCCGTATGCCATTCTAACCTAAATAGTTCTGACATTTCTAATACATACTGTTATTTAATTGTAATATGAACTCTATGAGCTCACATACTAGTCCATTTCTAGCACCGTAGGTAAGTTATTTAATCTGTCGGCCTCAGTTTCTTCTGAAAGGTATGTAATAGTAAGTACCTTCTCCTTGAATTTGCTTTAAATATAAATAGTGCCTCGCATGTATAAGCACACAATAAATAGTAGCTATTTTTCTCTACTCACGACTTTTCATTCACTGTGAGTGTTGGTATTGCTTCTAGGTCTATCCCTTTCTTTGAAAAATGAAAATCTTACTCATCCCTCAGGGTTTAGCTTAGATCACACAGCTAGTTTAAACTCTCTCATGAACTCTATAAGACATCATTAGTATTAAATATAATTTTGCATAATATTTACCTCTTTTCTCTTTTCTACCGGAATTCCTAAATACAGGCATTGTCATCTTTCGTATCTGTCATTACCATTTCATAAATTGTATTTTGAAGGTTAAATGTACTGTTTTACATTATTGCTCTTAAGACACATTTACATATTCCACTATAAGTATAAAGGCTGAAAACTCACACATTTTAATTGAAGTGTTTCTATTGAAAATGAATGAAACTAACTTTTGAAAACTATTATATTATGTATTTACATCTATATTCATTCATTTACCAGCTATGCCATACTTCACCGATTCCAGTACTGATATTTTCTGTATTTTAAGGTCTCTGAAAACAGTCTGCATTGTACAATCATTGCCTCAGCACTTTTCCTTTTTTGGTGGTATATGAAGTCATGTATCTAATGCGGATTGCAAATCAGGAAAGGAAAGGATATAATGAAATAACAGTCTAAAAATGTTGAGATTAATGAATCTGGATAGATTAGAGTTGTAAGTACAGTTGGAAACCTGGCTTAAGAGGATTTTAAGACCTAACTCTCTAAAGAAGTGGAGGGAAAAAAGATTGCTAACAGACTTAAGAACCGTAATCAACAGGATTTAGTAAATGAATGTAAAGGAAAGACATGAGTCAGAGGTAACCATGAACATTAAAATCTAGATAACTGGGAGGTGGTACCACCACTAACAACTAGAGAACACAGGAAAGAGGATGAACAGCTGGATGGAATAATGGTGAATTTAGTTTTGGTTGTACTGAGTGTATGGTGCTAGCTAGTAGGATGTCTGTGTGAAAATATCTAGCAGAGATAAATGGAGCTTGAAAAAGAGGGCAGGCCCAGAGATCATATAGAGATTTGAAAATCTTCCCTGTGGGTTAAAGCCACCAGATGAGATCAGCCCTTTAGGAGGAAACATTTAGATGTAGAAAGAGGAGAGCGCCGATTTCATTTGAGAAATAAGTGGGAGAGAGACAAAAAGGTGACAGGAGACTCTGAAAGTAGAAGTGTTGTATACCTAGTGCAGAGTTGATGCTCATGTCGCAAAATGTGAACAGAATTACAAGAAGGGGCAGTGCCCAGTGTTGCAAAGATTGAGAAGGACTGTGAACTCAAAAAAAGTTCCTGTAGCACAGTGGTTGCGGTACCAGCCACATACATCCAGGCTGGCGGGTTCAAAACCAGCCCGGCCAGCTAAAATAACAATGACAACTGCAACAAAAAAATAGCCGGGCATTGTGGTGGGCGCCTGTAATCCCAGCTGTTTGGGAGGCTGAGGCAAGAGAATCGCTCAAGCCCAAGAGTTTTGAGGTTGCTGTGAGCTGTGACACTACAGCCCTCTACCCAGGGCCACAGCTTGAAACTCTGTCTCAAAAAAAAAAGAAAGAAAGAAAGAAAAAGAACAGTTTAGGTTTAAGAGAAAGAAACAAATTATCTATTCAATGTCAGATACTTTAACATATTCTCTCAATTGTCAGAATGACTTTGTTGTTATCCCTGTTTTACAGATAGGAAACCCGGGTAGATAAGGCCAACTATTTAAGTAGTCGACTAGGGCTTTTTAGTGGCCTTCAAGGGAGCAGCTGTAGTAGGCTTTGCAGCAAGGAGCAGAGAGATAACCAGACCCAAAGACTTCCCTTCTTTTGTTTCCTGGCTTATCTCTGTCGCTTAGCAATTTGTATATACCTTTGTTATAACATTTACCAATTTTAATAGATTTACTTGATATTCTCATTCCCTATGTTCTTTAAGGCTAAGCCTTATGCCTTTTTTTTTTTTTTTTTTTTTTTTTTTTGAGACATAATCTCATTTTGTTGCCCAGGCTAGAGTGCCATGGTGTCAGCCTAGCACACAGCAACCTCAGACTCCTGGGTTTAAGTGATCCTCCTGCTTCAGCCTCCTGAGTATCTGGGACTATAGGCAACAACCACAATGCTCATCCGATTTCTCTAAGTAGAGATGGGGTCTTGGGTCTTGCTCTTGCTCAGGCTAGTCTCAAACTCCTAAGCTAAAGGGATCCTCCCACCTAATCCTTCCAGAGTGCTAGGATTACGAGTGTGAGCCACCCCCCTGGCCACTACATCTTAATTATCTTTGTCTCTTATGGTGCCTAGCATATTATTAGATCAACTCCAGCTGCACATTAGAGTCACCCGAAGAATTTGTAAAGAAACATGGATGCACAGGCTTCTCTAATGAGTTAGTCCTGGAGTGTCTGTACTTTATAAAAAAGAGAGCTAGAACTCACTAGATGATTTAAATAGGTAACCAGCTTTGAGCCTCATAATAGGGGATCAAGAAATATTGACTTAAAAGGTAATAGGTAGAGACAGTAAGTACAAATTATTCTTGAAAACACTTTTGTAATAAGACAAAGAATAGGTATAACTACTTAATTTGTTCCTACTATTTCCTTTTAAGGATACTTTTTTTAAAGATAGAGAAATTTAGAAGTACTTTTGGGCTAAGGGAAATGATTCAGAGGGGAGAAGGAAATTGAAACTGTAAGATAAAGAATAACTTTGTAACTTTTTCCAGTTAATGATAGCGCCTACTTTGGATTCATGGATTTCTTGATGTTTTAAATAAATGGTAAAAACATATTAAAGAAGTATCAATGTTGAATTCAATAGATGGCCTAGTTTTAGGTTAAGTGCTCTGGGCCCCGTTTTTAATTACCATTCAAAATAATTATAAAGGAAAAAATTTTTGAAGAAAACTTATTTAAACAAATTACCCTTAAATATACTCAACATTAAAATCAATTAGTGCATAACACAGATATACAATAGTGATCATTTGGTTATAAATTTTCTAAATGTCATAAAATTCAAAAAAGTGTTTCTCTATTCTTTGCTTCTCTCAACAAGGCACAGGCAATTTTTAGGGAGTTGTGGGAGACAATTTCAAATGATTCTTGCAGTGTAAAAATGCATAATAGCCCCTTTAACGTTACTATCAGTCTCCAAAGATGGTAATCTTTTTTGGTGTCAGAGTCCTTGAGAATCAAGTAAAACCTATGATTCCTTTCTCAATAAGACCAAACACTTCAGATTTTGCATACATGGTGCCTTACAGGGTGTGGGTGCAATATCTGATCATTCATGAGATTTTCTAAAATATTGATTTCTAGGTCCCAGTTCTCTGGAGATTGATTCAGTAGGTCTGGAATAGAGGATGGGAATCTGTAGTTTTTCAAAAACTTTACAGATGAATCTGACAGGCCTTCATATCTGGCATATTCTTACCCTAATTTCATCTTCCTTGATCACAGAGACCAACAGCTACATGGCATGCTGTCTACTTTGTGGAAATTATAAGGGTTATAGGTAGGTTCTAAGATGAAATACAGATACCCGGGTAAATTTGAATTTAAAATAAGCAGTGAATCATTTTTAGGGTATTTCCCAAGTATATGAGCTGGTGGAGAATGCAAGTTCCTTTTCCTCTAAATTTAATAGTTCCAGATAGCTGTTTTTTTTTAAGTGTGTGTGTGTGCACGTACACGTGTGTATACCTGTATGCGTGGGTGCGTGTGCGTGCGCGCGTGTGTGCGTGCTCCCATACACATGCATTGTCTGGTTTTTATACTTTCATCTCTTTTTTTCCCCCAGTTGCTCAAGGTTTTAAATTTTTGAAAAAATTTTTGTCAGCTTACTATATTTATAACTAATTTAGTGAGGACTTCATTTCTTGTTAAGAAATTATTTTCTTCAGACAATTTTTAAATTTCTTGGAACCAAGGTTTTACCTTAGTGTTTGTAAAGTTTTGCCAAATGTCTGGTAAAGTCACCAGAAAAATCTGAAGAATTCACAAGCATAGGCAAATGAAATAATGTTAATCTTGTCAGCTATTTCTATAAATGGTGGAACAACTGACAACCCACAGTAAGCCCTCCCAGCCTGTTGCGCTTTCATCTTCTAGTAATCATAAAATTCAAGTAGCACTGAATTTGCCCACAACTTCCAATAATAAACACTTCTTGAACAGGCTTCTCACCATGGACCTTGTCTTTGCTTTAAAAAGATGTGTTCTGTCCCATTAATGCGAGGAGTGATGGAATCAAGGACTGCACGGCAGAAAGATAACATTTGGAGCTTTTGTTCATCCAGATCTCTTTCCTGTGTTGTCTTTTCCCTGAGAAGTTTTTTTGGTCTTATTCAGCAGTTTAGGTATAATATTGGACATTTCCAAATTCCATATTGCAGGTGACATAGCCCTGTAAAGATACTTGATGTGTTGTGCTAACCACCTTAAGCCAAAAGCAATAATTCAACACTTGTGGGTGTTGGTCTGGTTCATCAGTGTTTCCTATAATGATACCAAAACTTTTGATCACAGCTTCTCATATGAAATATGTTCTATCTTCCACTTATATCTGTGGCAACATTTAAAAAACCCAGGGCTGGGAACTTCTTTGGCAAAGTAAGGAACCATTGCTCCATAGAATTTGGTCACGAGTAGTGTTCTTTTGGGGTTTATGATTAATCTTTCCCCATCACTGTGGTAAAAGTTGTGCTTCTGTACATGCTGGTCCAACAGGATGTGTGATTACCATACAGTCAGTTAGTAGCATTTGCCTTGCCCATCATCTGGCCTCTGGATCAAATTGGAAGGAACACAGAGAAAATGAGTTGCCTTTTTAGGCTCAGGATGTTGGCATGCTCTCTCTACACAATATGAGGACATCAGCTCCTCTCTCTGCCAGCAGCACTTCGGGAATAGTGTGGCAGGCAGCAGCCCATCATTAGCATGGTGCTTTTTTCACTGCCTGCAGTCTGAAACACATCTGATCCTAAATGATTATCTGCTGACATTTGACAAAAAGAAAGTAGTACTTGTTGGAAAGCAAAAGACAATGTCCTGTGCAGTTTATCATAATGAACTTGTAGTTTTTACTCAATGGACAAGAAAGTAGTTTTCTTTCCTAGGGTGCAGATTTGGGGAATTCTCTTTAGGAATGGTGGAATCATTGTCATTTGAATGATGAACATTCTTTGCTTTTTTCCCCTTGCCAGAACAATTTACGACTGAATTCTGCCCACTTTCTTTAGAATCTTTGTGGGGATTCTGATCTAAAGAAGGTCACAAACTATTGGAATGGCAAAGTGTCCATTTTTGAGGAAGTTCATTTCAATTCTTCTAATTTGTTCTATCAAGACCATTCCTCGATATTTAATAAACTAATTTTATCTTCTAATTTGTATACTTACAAGGAGTCCCCTACAGGCCCAAGAGTGGAGTGAGGGAAGGTTACCTGAAATTGGTGCACAAGCCTCTGATGTATCCTTCTCTGCTCCATCAGCCACATCCACAACGCCTTTCCCGGTTACCTGATCACTTCTAAAATCTCAGCACATTTGTAACAAATTGACAGTTTAGAAATGTTTAATCTGTATTATCCCGTAACTCAAACTTCTGATCATCATTTTCATCTGAGATGGTTATTGATGGAAGCTTGTACTTAATTCTTTAATAAAAATTCATTCATGAGAAATTTAGAACCTTCTTTTTAAGACATTGATTGGCTCCTGACTCTCTTTGAAATATTTTTGTTCCTATAAAGTAACTTTGTTCTCTACAGCCTTTGTCAGGTGGGCTCAGATCCTTCCCTTTTAAAAATATTGTATAAATGTCAACCTTTCTTCTTCCTTCACATTCATTAGGGGATAGGAAACTTGACCACAATTGTAAATTTATGTCTGAAATAAATATAAGATGATTTGTGAAGAATCTTATGCCCTTCTAATGTTGGGACTGTGTCAGCATATTTGTTTGTTTAAAATATATTTTACATATCAGAATTCGTTGCCTTCATGTCTCCAGTTAGTATCTTACATGGGAGCTTCTTGGATAAATTGCCTCCTCTTCACTTTGTTGATATGGGAGGGATTCCTGGCCTAGGACCGTGGGGTTGACTGAACACATCACACTGGACACCAGATGAGATTGACAGCAGTTTAGTAAATATACTCAGCAGTCCAGGAGATGGAAACACAGCATGCATAGGGGTTGCACTTGGGAATGGGGTGAACAGGTTTGTACTAACAAGAGGATGGAATGATCCCTGGTTCCTAAGGAGGATGTGATTGATTGATTGATTGATTGATTCCAAAGGTTCCCCAGGAACTGAAGCTTGCTATTCAGGCATAAGCAGGACCTGTGTTCCCCTTGATAAAGGATTGTTTGGCTAGAGGACTTTATCTGTGGGAGCAGAGTGAGGAGGAGAACTTGTATTCGGGCCATTTAAGGCTCTCCCATTTCCCCCAGATATTAAGGCACACATAATATTTGGCTTTCATCTTAAGCCTTACACCACAGGTCTCAGTAGTACTAGCAGGTTATCAAAAATATTTGCTAATGATTGTTGTACTAAATAATTGTCAAGAAGGTTTGTTTTGTGTTGTTTGAGACAGAGCCTCACTCTGCCATGCGGGCAAGAGTGTAGCACATCATCATAGCTCTCCACAACCTCCATCTCAAGCCATCCTCCTGCCTCCACCTCCCCAGTAGATGGGACTGACTACAGGTGGTACAGAGCTCAGGGTATTCTGAATCTCCTGGCCTCAGGTGATCCTCCCGCCTCCTGGAGTGCTAGGATTAGAGGTGTGAGCCTGATAGCAATAATTTTATCAAGAACAGAGAGGCAGGCTGGGTGACCGTAGTGCGGTGATGGTGCTGCCACATACTCCGTGGCTGGTGGGTTTGAACCTGGCCTGGAACTGCTAAACAAACAAAAACAACAACAACGAAATAACCGGGTGTTGTGGTTGGTGCCTGTAGTCCCAGCTACTAGGGCGGGAGGCTGAGGTAAGAGGATCACTTGAGCCCAAGAGATTGAGGTTGCTGTGAGCTATCATGCCATGGCACTATACTGAGGGCGACAAAGTGAGACTCTGTCTCAATAAAAAAAAAAAAAAAGAGGAAGAAGAAACAGAGGCAGGAGTTTGAGCGAGACAGTCCGAGGTATTTTTGAGGCATTTGATGGAGTTCTCTAACAGATAAATTATAGAAAAATGGATTTTTGCCAGAGATTGATAGGAGGTGTGTAGATTTGAGAGCTGTTGTATGGCAGTAGGAGGAGGAACAAAAATGGATAAGATTACCCAGAGATTTCCTTGTTTCCAACTTGTCTTCTGACTCATTACTTAGACAGATTATGCTGTTTGGGGAAGGAGTTTTGTAAAAACCCCAGAACTTCATTTGAAGACTTCATTCAAATCTTAATTCTGGATTTCTGCTTTCTCTTAGGTAAATTAAAGGGAGTGTCAGCTATGTCAGAGAGTAAGTGTAGATGTTGTTTTATTGTATCTAACAGGGTCAGAGCTTTAAAAATGTTTAAGAAACAAGGATACATTTCATCCTCTTCAGTTTGCCTTTTAAAAATTGAGATTTATAGAAGTTTAAAAAATATATATAAAAACTTGGCTAAGTCAAAGCAAAAATTGACTTAGGTAAAAACCTAGATCTTAACTGGAAATTTGTACAATTGCAGCTTGGAATCTAGTTTCTTCCCCTGTATTACTGTCATGAGTGCTTGAGGTGAGCAGGGTCAAGTAGAGTGGGAAGAGATGATATCCTAAGTAAGGAGAAAAGATGTTGGTGTGGGGGAAGTGAAGTGAATTCACTGATTTTACTGGAGACAACACAGAAATACATGGTCATGGGCTACCCTTGCACCACTGCAAGGCACAAAAAAACATGTAATCTGAAAATGTATTAATATATATTCTAAAGCTATTTTTAAGAATACTGTGACTATACTAACATAAGTAAACTTTTAATCTATTATTATGACTGCTAATAGTAGTAGCTAATATAATTTATTTACCCAAAGTCACCTACCTATTGAGTATAGAGATAAAAGTCCAGCCTGGTTAATCTGGGTCCAGAAACTGTACTCTAAACCATTATACTATATACTGCTTCTTTACATTAGTGTCAGTTTGTGTAGTTTTGAATGTAAGTTATTTTGGAAGCTCACAGTCTACCATTTGCATTAGAGATAACTCTTAGAATGTTCATTTCATTGAAATGCTACATCCTCTGACTGTTTCACATAAATGGGGGTTTATTCTTGCTTATAGATTGATTCATTACTTGGTAACTACTAAGTTCAGAGTATGGGTCGGGAGTGACAGGGATTCTGCCATGAAGGGAGATCAAATGTTGCTTTATTTAATAAATACAATAGAAACTCTGTAAGATGACCACCTATACTGTAACAGACTGGTCAACATAAGGAAGTAGGCCTACTTTAATGCTGCGTATGTATGGTGCATGTACATTCAGTGAAAATTAGGTCAATTTGAGGAGGTGGTCAGCTATGGAGGTTGTACTGTAATTGAGAGTGTTTTTTGCCAGGTACCATTCTAAGTGGGTGGATATAATAGTTTGTCCCTCTTGATTTTCTTTTTCTTCCCAGATTAAACCAATGCTAATTTTACAGATTTTTGAAAGCAGAGGGGCTGGAAAGTTAGTGTTTTTAAGTAAATTAATTTAAATGTGTTTAACCATAGATGAAATAGCAAAATAGCACCTATTTGTTTTTTCTAACCTACAGTTTGGTTTTGAGTTTCTAAAAGCCTAGCTTGGTTCAAATAACTTTAAACAAACCAAAATGGTGGATCTGATTATATCTTAATTAATCAGAACTCAGGTAATTAGAATCTCCTATTTAACTCAAGATTGCTTAACTTGATTTTAAGGGCATGATGGCCTCATTGTGACCTGCAGCAATACCTAATAGAATTTTTGTGTATAAAACTAAACTATTCATAACTTCCAGGGATAATCTTTAGAAGTCTTTAAGCAAAATAAGTTGTTTTCTGAGGATAGAGTATTAATTTGCTTAGACACTGCTGTCATTGATATTTTCTTAATGTTAAACAAAGCCTCTTCCTAAATATTGGGGCTGCTAATATTATTGAATATTTAGAACTTCATTGAGGAGGTCACATTCTTACAATTACTATCTGAATGATGATTGCTAAGTTATTTGGAATTTATTAAGCTATGTGACATATGTTTTTCATATCCCCAACTGAAAGACATAACTTAGATTTTTAAAATAGGGCTGAATATGTAAGATCCTCTTTTTTCATTTTTCTTTTCTTTTTGGTCTATTGGGGAACAGAAGTATGCTTTACAAATAGTACTAGAATATTTTATCCATATAACAATGTAATAAAGAACAGATCCCCATCCTACATCATAAACAAATTCAATCTGGGGCAGGTTGAAGGTTAAATACAAAGAGTAAAACATTATAGTTAGGAAAAATACAGGAGAAATCCCCTGCAAACTCAGAGTGGAAAGGATTTTTTCCCTCTTTAAGCACTTCATTGTGTTTAGGGCATTCTCTTACAACACCTCAGTGTAACTATCGAATTTGGGAAATTAAATATTTATACAACAGTATTACCTAATCTGCAGTCCCTATGTAAATTTCACCAGTTGTCACTGTAATCTTTAATGCCTTTTCCCCCTCCCTGGTCCAGGATCCAAATTAGAATCATATTGAATTTTGTTGTAATGTCTCTGGTTGTCTTTAATCTAGAACCTTTCTAAGCATTTATGTTTCGTGACTTTTAACTCTTTTGAAGAGGACACAATAATTTGGTAGACTTTCGCGCAAGTTTGGTTTGTTTGCTGTTTTCTCATAATTAGACTCCGTCTATGAATTTTTGGCAGGAGCATCACAGAAGTGACATGGTGTTCTCAGTATATCTCTCAGGAAACAAGTAGTATCAATTTTTCTTGTAACTACTGATAACTTTATTCATTTGGTAAAGGTAGAATGTGGCAGGTTATCTCAAATGTAAAATTACTGTCTGTTTTTAGTAATTAATTGTAATCTGGAAAGATACTTGCAAACTAAGTAAATATTTTGGTTTTGTTTTATACTTTTGCCCTACTAATTTTAGCATCTATTGATTATTTTTGCCTGCAAGAATTCCTGCAATGGTCATCCAAGGTGATTTTCTAATTCACTCATTCCTTCTGCATTTCTTGATTGGAATTCCATAATGAAGAGCTTTTCATTTTCCCCTATGTATTCATGTATTATGTCATTATGGAGTCATTGATTTTTATTTTTTTCTGTGGCTTAACATTTATTATTATCTTTATCTAATTTGTTGCTTGAATTGTAGAATGACTGTTTTTTGCCAAAAAAAAAAAAAAAAAAAAAAAGAACCCATAAGAAAAGCAGAGTACCAAAAATAGAGTTTGACAGTGAGTAATGCTTTTGTGTTATCTCTAGCAGTTGGTGGGCAGAAATTATTTTTTCTTAGCGCTCATATATTCTGATATTTTTGATATTACTTTGAACATGCCACTTTTCTGTGTAGGTAACATAGTCACGTGTGTGTTCTGTTAGGAGTGTAACAACATGGAACATGTTTTATGTTTTATTTATCTTTGTATATATTTTATACCAAATAGTGTTTGGAACTAAGAGAAAGAAAAAAATAGTTCTTCCAGCTTTAAGTTCAGGTTAATACTTGAAGCTCTAATACAGCAATTCTCAACCTGTGGGTCGCGATATTAGGAAGGTGGAAAACCACTGCTCTAACAGGTTAACTTTTTAAAACTACTCTGTATTTCTTGGTATAATTATTTTAATTGTGAAGTGTGTTTGTCAGCTGCCAGTGACTTTAAAATAGTCATCCCTCTCCAACAAACTAAGCAGTTTAGAAATATAAAAAAAAGTAATAACTCATTCCTGATTCTGACTCCAATTTGACCAGACTTGGCTTTGAAGAATATCATGTGCAAGAAGATGGTGAGTGAATAATGAAAAAGATTTAGCAGCGGGCTTGGGAATGTATCTAGTAATTTACTGGCCTTTTCAAAAAAATAAAATAGAATGTAGCTCCATGTGTGTTAGAGAAACTTGAAGGAGCTGTTTTCAATTATTTTTAGAAATTCTTTCTATTCCTGAGACCTTCTTATTAACTTGGATGACCTTTTTTCTTAGAAGTAGGCTAGAAGAAATAATTGTTAAATTAAAAAAGTCATCTAGGAAGAATGTACAGAAAATACCTAGCTTTGAACAATCCCTTCTTAGGAAGACAGACCTTTACTGTGAGAGACACTCTTTTGTCTAGCATCTGAGAAATCCAAACTGTAGATTCTTATTTTAGAAATTCACAAAGACCAGATTAAATAGTTCAGGTTCAGCTGGTATAATCCAAGTTGTATTCTGAGCCAGTCTGTTCTCTTGACCTCCCACTTAGTGGTACTTCTTGGACCCACCATTCACTTTGGATATTGTGGAAGTCTTTTGGTTACTGCGTACATTTTAGTGCAGTAGCAAGGGCAAGTAAGTCCATTGGATAAAAATACAGTACAGATTATTTTTGCTTTCTTGGTGAAAACTCAAAATAGAACTCTCTAAAATTCTAAATGGTATATGCCTTTTTTGGAAACAACTAAAACTTTTACAGCTCAACAACTCATTAGATGTATCACTAAATATACTATATGTATTCTGCATGCTATCAGTATTTTGATTTTGCCAGTTTTATAGGTAATGTGTAAGTCATTAAGAATGTTAAAACAATTATCTCAAAATTCTGTAAGTTTTCAAAAGTATTTGATTATACTGTTTATTAACATATTACAACAATTTTTTATTTCCTGCCTGTGGCGTAGTGATCAAGACTTCGATGTAAATACTTTCTAGTAACTCTTACTTTCATAGGAGGGAGACAGGCAAAGGGGAAGAAGGAAATGGAGATGCTTATATTATCCTAATAGACTCCAATGTGCAATTAGCAAGCATGATCCTTTATACTCTACTCTGCCTTTCCCTTTTTAAAATTAAGTATTATTTATATTTTACCTTTTAATTTTAATAGTACCCTTAAACATTTTAGAAGAAAAATAGTTTTGGAAAATATAAAATATAAATATAAAATATAAAATATTTTATTCTTTATTTATTTTTATTGTTGGGGATTCATTGAGGGTACAAGAAACCAGGTTACACTGATTGCATTTGGTAGGTAAAGTCTATCTTACAATTGTGTCTTGCCCCCAAAAGGTGTGTCACACACCAAGACCCCCTCCCTCCTTCCCTCTCTCGGTTCTTCCTTCCCCCACTCCTCCCTCCTCCTTTCTCTCTCTGCTCTCCCCTCCCCCCATCCCCACCATGTCATTAATTATCATTAATTGTCCTCATATCAGAATTGAGTACTTAGGATTTATGCTTCTCCATTCTTGTGTTGCTTTACTGAGAATAATGTGTTCCACTTCCATCCAGCTTAATATAAAGGATGTAAAGTCTCCATTTTTTTAATGGCTGAATAGTATTCCATGGTGTACATACACCACAGCTTGTAATCCATTCCTGGGTTGGTGGACATTTAGGCTGTTTCCACATTTTGGCGATTGTAAATTGAGCTGCAATAAATAGTCTAGTGCAAGTGTCCTTATGATAAAAGGATTTTTTCCTTCTGGGTAGATGCCAAGTAATGTGATTGCAGGATCAAATGGGAGGTCTAGCTTGAGTTCTTTGAGGGTTCTCCTTACTTCCTTCCAAAAAAAGGTTGTATTAGTTTGCAGTCCCATCAGCAGTGTAAAAGTGTTCCTTTCTCTCCACATCCATACCAGCATCTGCAGTTTTGAGATTTTGTGATGTGGGCCATTCTTGCTGGAGTTAGATGGTATATCAGGGTGGTTTTGATTTGCATTTTTCTAATTATTTTGGATTATGAGCATTTTTTCATATGTTAGCCATTCATCTTCTTCTTTAGACAAGGTTCTATTCATGTCTCTTGCCCAGTAATATATGGGATTCTTGGCTTTTTTCACGTGGTTTAGTTTGAGTTCTCTATAGATCCTAGTTATCAAGCTTTTGTCTGATTCAAAATATGCAAATATCCTTTCCCATAGGTTTTCTGTTTGCTTTGGTTGTCTCCTTAGCTGTACAGAAGCTTTTTAGTTTAATGAAGTCCCATTTGTTTATTTTTGTTGTTATTGCAAGTGCCATGGCAGTCTTCTTCATGAAGTCTTTCCCCAGACCAGTATCTTCCAGTGTTTTTCCTAGTTTTCTTTGAGGATTTTTATTGTTACATGCCTTAAATTTAGGTCCTTTATCTATCTTGAATCGATTTTTTTGAGTGGAGAAAGGTGTGGGTCCAGTTTCAGTCTTTTGCATGTGGATATCCAGTTAATCCCAACACCATTTATTGAATAGGGAATCTTTCTTCCAGTGTATGTTCTTGTTTGGTTTATAGAAAGATTATGTGGTTGTAGGTTAAGTTTTATTTCCTGTTTTCTATTCTATTCTAACTGTCTATGTCTCTATTTTTGTGCCAGTACCATGCTGTCTTGACCACTATGGCTTTGTAGTGCAGCTTAAAATCTGGTATGCTGATGCCCCCAGCTTTGTTTTTATTACTAAGAACTGCCTGAGCTATATGGTTTTTTTTCTGTTTCCATACAAAACGCAGAATCATTTTTTCCACTCTTGAAAGTATGATCTTGGTATTTTAATAGGGATGGCATTGAATAGGTAGATTGCTTTGGGAAGTATAGACATTTTAACAATGTTGATTCTTCCCAGCCATGAGCATGGAATATTGTTCCATTTGTTAATATCCTCAGCTATTTCCTTTCATAGGGTTTCATAATTTTCTTTCTTTCTTTCTTTTCTTTTCTTTCTTTTCTTTCTTTCTTTCTTGAGACAGAGCCTCAAGCTGTCACCCTGGGTAGAGTGCTATGGCATCACAGCTCACAGCAACCTCAAACTCCTGGGCTCAAGCTATTCTCCTGTCTCTACCTCCCAAGTAGTTGGGACTACAGGCACCTGCCACAACGCCCAGCTATGTTTTGGTTGTAGTCATCATTGTTGTTTGGCGGGCCTGGGCTGGACTTCAACCTGCCAGCTCAAGTGTATGTGGCTGGCGCCTTAGCTGTTTGAGCCACAGGTGCCAAGCCTCATAATTTTCTTTATAGAGGTCCTTCACCTCTTTTGTTAGGTATATTCCTAGGCATTTCACTTGCTTTGAAACTATGGTGAAGGGAGTTGTGTCCTTAATTAGCCTCTCATCTTTGCTGTTACTGGCATATACAAAGGCTACTGACTTGTGGACATTAATTCATCCTGAGACATTACTGTATTTTTTGAAGACTTCCAGGAGTCTTGTGGTTGAGTATTTGGGGTTCTCTAAGTATAAGATCATACAGTCAGCAAAGAAGGAGAGTTGATCTCTTCTGCTCCCATTTGTCTTGCTTAATTGTATTGGCTTCCAGCACTATGTTGAATAGTATTTGTGACAGAGGACAACCTTGTCTGGTTCCAGTTATAAGAGGAAAAGCTTTCAGTTTTACTCTATTCAGTAAAATATTAGCTGTGGGTTTGTCATAGATGGCTTCAGTCAGTTTTAGAAATGTGCTACCTATGCCTATACTCTTCAATGTTCTAAATAGAAAAGGATGCTGGATTTCATTGAATGCTTTTTCTGCATCTGTTGAGAGGATCATATGGTCTTTGTTTTTGGCTCTGTTAATACAATGAATAACGTTTATGGACTTAACATATGTTAAACCAGCCTTGCATCCCTGGGATGAAACCTACTTGATCATGATGTATGACGTTTTTGATGACAAGCTGTAATCTATTGACTAGGATTTTGTTAAAAATTTTTGCATCTATATTCATTAGTGAAATTGGTCTGAAATTCTCCTTTTTAGTCGGGTCTTTTCCTGGTTTTGGTATCAGAGTGATGTTTGCTTTGTAGAATGTGTTGGGGAAGATTCCTTCCTCATCAATTTTTTGGAATAATTTCTGCAGTACAGGAATAAGTTCTTCTTTGAAGGTTTGATAGAATTCTGGTGTGAAGCCATCCGGACCAGGCGTTTTTTTTGTTGAAAGATTTTTTTATTGTTTCTGTGATCTCAGTGCTTGAAATTGGTCTGTTCAGAAGCTCTGTTTCTTCCTGGTTAAGTCTAGGGAGAGGATGTGTTTCCAAATATTGATCCATTTTCTTCACATTGTCGAATTTCTGGGCATAGAGTTTCTTGTAATATTCAGAGATAATCTCTTGTATCTCTGTGGCATCAGATGTTATTTCTCCTTTATCATTTCTATTAAGGTTACTAGAATTGGGCTGCAATAAACATTCTGGTACAAATATCTTTGTTATGATGTGATTTTTGGTCTTCTGGGTATATACCTAGTAGAGGAATTATAGGATTGAATGGCAGATCTATTTTTAGATCTCTAAGTGTTCTACAAACATCTTTCCAAAA
>CAUYPK010116780.1:0-21841 GCA_963574355.1 Loris lydekkerianus | reverse complement strand
GGCTCTTTGCCTCTTATCATTATTTTGTATACTGTGGCTCTTTGCCAAGTTTGGATTTTGTTATGCTGCTTCTGAGGAGGGACCTCTGAGGAGCGATCTCCGAGCGCGTAGTCGAACTTGTTCGCCACCCCTGATATATAGCTTGGAGAATAGTAAATTTGAAAACAGAATGTAAGGCCAGGGATTGTGGCTCATGTCTCTAATTGTAGCATTCTGGGAGGCTGGGAGTGTGGGTCACTTGAGCTCAAGCATTCCATACCAGCCTAAGATTGAGACTTCAACTTTACTGAAAAAAAAAAAGAAAACTAATCAGGTATTGTGGGATGTCCCGGTAATCTCATCAGGTACTTGGGAGGTTGAGCAGAGAGGATTGCTTGAGCCCAACAGTTTCAGGTTGATCTGAGCTATGATGGCATATCACTCTCCCCAAGGTGATAAAGTCAGACTCTGTATCACAAGAAAAAGGAAAAAAAAGAATATAACACAATGTAGAATCATACAATGAATGTTTAAAAATGTGTGTATTTATAAATGCATACGAATGTTGCTGTCTGCTAGCCCAATCAACAACACAGAGGTAGCACTGCAGATGAAAGGATTTATTTATTAAGGGAAGACTGAGGCTCACTCAGGCCCACAGTGATTGCCCATCTTTATTCACTATTATATATCCAAACTCATCAGATAAGAATAACCAAGAATAAAGAACAAAAGCACTAGTTGAGACGCCATAAAAAATTTCTCCTCATCATAAACGTTACAAAGCATGTACATGTCATTTCTAATTCTGGCATGTTTAACTTAAAGATAGACTACAAGGACACCAGGCTGTCTGTTCTGTTTGCCCACCTCCCTAAAAGGTTAAATGAAAGTTTTGTGTAACTTGAACTTTGGGAATGAAGAGCAACAGTTCAGCTCCAGACAGGTACTAAATCTCCAGCTATGACTTGGTGAGGACTTCAGGGAGTCCTATCTCAAGGCCTTTAGAGTGAGCAGGGAGTAATTAACCCCTTTGTTTCTGCTGTTTTAGCAAGCAGGAAGGAATTAACCCCCGAGTCTCACTTATTGCTGAGAATGGAATTTTCCCTTCTCAGGGCCTCGTACCTCAAGGATCACATATGAGACAAAGCCACCGTTCTGGGGTGTAGAAAACTATGCACCTTCACATGAAGTACACAAATAGATACCAACCTATTAACCATAGATTCTTCTATGAATGGAATGATTTTGTAGAAAAAGGAAGACTGTCACGTTCCAAACACCTGTACAATCATTTCTTCATAATTAGTTAAAGAAGAAACATAAGTATTGTTACTATTTGGTAGGTGGGCAATTGTTTTATCAGTATTTTATCAGCATAAATTTTTTCATGACAGACACCTATGAGATACCAGAGAAAAAATTAATACAAAGAAATGACACCTAGCTGGCTGCTGATATTCAATGGTTGGAGCACTGGCCACATAACCAGGGCTGGAGGGTTCAAACCCAGCCCGGGTCTGCTAAAAAAAAAAAAAAGAAAAGCAATCACACCTGCAAAAGATGAGTGCATCATCTTTGTATGATGACAGATGGTCAGGGTGAAAACTGGTCAGGTTCTCCAACTGCTCCAGCTTACACAATAAGCCTACCTTCCAAGGGGAAAGAAAAGGACAAGGAAGGCCAAGCTCCAGCTACTTCCCTCACACACCAAGAACTTGTTTGTGCAAGTATTCTATCATAAAATAGAAAATCAACTCAGCATGGAATATGTCCCTGAAAAGGCAGGCAGAGAGACACAGAAGAAAAAATTAGGTAATTGTACACAAATTCAAAGCAGAGCTCCTCATCAACTTATTGTAGACCACTCATGAGTTCACTTGTGTTGGCTCTTGCATTTGCTACTGTAATTTTTATTAGGTAATTGCCCCAGAAAATCCCCCTTTTTGCTTTCAACAGACCAAGATTAGCTGTCTCACTCTTAAAGTTACAGCTCCTGTCCAAGCACAGGGAGTTGCCTACTAGACATCTCCTTATCTCCCAGTCACAAAACTTACCACATCTCTCTGTCCCAATTACCCACCAAAAATTTCAAACTTATGGTCCGCCCCTAAAGGCTATTCCCACCAGAGCAGTAACTCCTCATTGGCTATTCTACCGTCCCGCCACCATTCTGGGACTTCCCCTAACTCATATAAAGGTGTGCTTCCTTTGGTCTCTCTCTCTTTATGTCTCATGCGCACGTGTGCACTCTTGTTCTCTCTTCTCTCCTCCTTCGTGCTGCTCTGCAGCATCCCTTGCCAATAAAGTCATTTCATACAAGACTTGGTGGTCTGTGAGATCTCTGCCGGTCGAGTGCTGCCCTTTCATCTGGTGTCACAAGTGGGATCTAATTAGGGACTGCTCCCAGGAGTAGCTTCCACCCCTTCCATGGGGTTTTAACTCCTAGGGGCTCTCTGTGCTCTTCTCACACTCCCAGCACTCACCACTGCATTGGTTTGTTTCCATCTTTCAAGGCGCTCTAACCAGCACTCAACACCAGCCTCATCCAGACTTGGTGAGTTCCCCTATGGGAGCGAGTTTTACCTAATTTTGGGCTGGGTTGGTAACATTCGTGGTGATTCACCCATTCCTTGAGGCTTGAGTTCCCTATTTCCATTGACCTTGCGTGGCTTAGCCAAGGGCTTCCACGCCTTGCATGAAAATTTCTGCTGCCAGGTCTCAAGCTCTCCTCGGCCCCAAGGGTCTCAAACTGATCTAGGGTATAGTGATGACTTTCCTAGACTGTGTTCTCATCCTCACAGCCAGCAACAAAGCAGCAGAGATGTCTGCCCTTTGTTCTGGTCCTCATGTGATTCTGCTCACACTTTATTCCTGCGACGAATCATCATGGGTGCAGGCCATTCTATCCCACCTAACTCCCCCTTGGGGTGCTTACTAAGCCACCTGGTAGAATTAGGATTAGACTTAAAGCCAAAAAAATTAATTAAACTCTCTACTCCAGATTGGCCACTTTACAAGCTAGACAACCAGATTATCTGGCCAAGCTATGGTCCATTTGATTTTTCTTTAATTCAAGACTTATATAACCATTGTGAGCACCTTGGCAAATGGAATGAGGTCCCCTATGTTTGCGGCTTCTCATATCTTAAAACCAATCCTAATTTATGTTTGGGTGATTCCAAAATTCTTGTAACAAAGGGCTCTTCTACTCTTTATCCCCCTAAACCAGACCTATTCGACCCAGCAGATGAACCTCCGCTACACAGGCAAATGGCCACCGATTCTGGTTTCAGAGTAGTTCCTGTTCCAATCCCGCCATATTTGGTTCCACCCTCAACCACACAGTTGCCTTCACCCTCTGTCCCTCCTACTTCCCTGTCAGCCAATCTAAGCTCGTCTGCTAACTCCTCCCCTCCAACTAGCCCTCAGAGTCCTTCCGTGTCTCTCTCAGTCCACCACCGGCTGCTCCAAGAAACACTTCGGGACCTTTTTACCCCTTTCTTCCTCCAGCTCCTCCACATGATGCTCCTACAGTGCCACCGTGTAACAATGTAGACAAATTGTAAACTAATTCTACTACGTCCACTACTCACCCTTCACTTCCCTCCGGTCCCCTCACCCACTCCCAATCCCAGTGGTCTCCAGAACTAGAGGGACCTTCAGCTCCCTCTCACTTCCTGGCCCCACTCTGAAAGGTAGCTGAAGTCAATGGCATAATCTCTGTTTATGTTCCTTTCCCCATGACCGAACTCACACACCTTAAGGTTAAACTAGGTTCCTTTATTTCTAATTCTTCTCATTTTATTCAAGAGTTTCAATTTATTACACTGTCATATCAACTTACCTGGCATGATGTTTTTGTTATATTTGCTAATACCCTAACCTCTGACGAGTGCAAATGAGTGTGGGAGAGGGTGAAAGAGGCAACAGATCAATCTCATATGTCAAACAATGAGCAGCCAACAAGTAACACCACGGTCCCCAACTCCCAGCTAAATTGGAATTATAGTGATAATGCTGGGATAAAAAGTAGAGACATTTTTAGTACCTGCATTCTTTGTGGACTTAGAGCTTTGGCCAAAAAAAAACTATCAGTTATGATAAATTACCAGAAGTCATACAAGGTAAGTCTGAGAATCCTTCAGCTTTTCTCCAACGCCTTACCGAGGCTTTTGTTAAGTATACTAACTTAGATCCTGAAACAATAGATGATAAAAATGTTCTCATGACATTTCCTTAACCAAAGTTACCTCGACATCAAACTTAAGCTAAAGCATTTGGAGCATGGACCCCTGATACCCCAGGCCATGATCTTAAACACATCCCTTAAGGTTTACACAGGGTGAGATGATGTTTTCAGAAGAGAAAATTAAAAATCTCAGACCCAAGAGCACCAAATGCTAGCTCAAAACATTACAAACAGTGTCATTGAGGCCATCATTTTTAACCTGCCTAAATCAATCAGGGGCCAAAGGCCGTTTCATAACTCAACCACCTGAACCATGCTACAAATATGGTAAAAACGGCCACTGGGCACGACGTTGCCCCAATCCCAGGCCCCGACCAGGGCCATGACCTCTCTGCAAAAGAAATGGCCATTGGGAGGATGGCCCCTTGGCCCAGAGAGGACATGGGGCCAGCCAACCTGAGGCACCTACAACAGACTAGTTGGGGCTTGCCTCCTGAAGACTGACAGGATCCTGGCTTCTCTCACCCGACGAGGATCACCTCTGCGGAGCCAAGGGTAACCCTGCTAGTGGCAGGTAAGATGATCACCTTCCTATTAGACACAGAAGCTAGCTTCTCAGTTCTTAAAGAGTTCAGCAGTCCTACCTCCCTGTCACCCACCTCTATTGTTGGGGTAGAGGGTTTTTCCCAGCATCTACATCAAACTCCTTTTTTATACTGCATGATTGGCAATCACTCATTTATACATTACTTTTTAGTGTTGACTTCCTGTCCAGTTCCCCTTCTGGGATGTAACATAGTTTCCAAATTAGGTACCACCCTCACTTTTCATTTTAAATTAATAGATGCTGACCCATCTCCTTCTGCCTCACTCTGCCTTGTCCTTTCCCAAGCCATCAAAAACTCATCGCCCTGGCCCATTCCACCAGAGCATGTAAATCCTAAGATTTAGGATTCTAAAACCCCCTCAATTGCCTCCTGCTCTCTAGTTCTTATTAAACTAAAAGACCTCTCTATTTTTCCTTCTCAATGTCAATATCCACTTCCCCAATCTAGTGTCCTGGGACTTCAACCCATAAAACAGGATCTTCTAGAAAAAAGATCTTTATGATCTGTCCATTCACCATATAATACTCCCCTACTAGCAATTAAAAAATGTAATGTCGCCTATAGCTTAGTACAAAATCTAAGACTCATCAACTCTACGGTCAGTCCTATACACCCAGTAGTCCCTAATCCATACACCCTCCTATCAACCACCCCAGCTCAGACCACTTATTTCTCTGTGACAAACCTCAAAGATGCCTTCTTCTCCATTCCCTTACACCCTAATTGCCAAGACCTATTTGCCTACACATGGACTAACCCTACTTCTTAGACTTCTTCCCAACTTACTTGGACTGTACTCCCCAAGAGATTTCGTGACAGCCCCCACTTATTTAGCCAGACATTATCATGAGACCTCAAGTCCTAGGATACCTCTCCTTCAACCTTAGTTTAGTATGTCGATGACCTTCTGCTCTGTAGTCCCACTTTACATGACTCTAAGCGAGACACCTGTTTCCTCCTTAATTTCCTTGAAGATAGGGGATATCAGATCTTTCCCTCAAAATTTCATTTATTCTAACAGAAAGTCACTTACTTGGTGTCCTTTTATGTCCAGGCTTCAAAGCTATTACCATAGACAGAAAAAGCCTTCTTTTCGACTTTCCTCTACCAACCACAATACAAGAACTCTCCTTTTTAGGATTAGCTGGATACCTCAGAGCATGGATTCCCAACTTTTCTCTCCTAGCTGCTCCTTTATATAATGCTACTCGAGGTGACCCTCACGAGCCTCACCTAACCTCCATTTCCACTTCCTTTAAATCTCTACAGTGTTCTTTATTAGAAGCTCCAGCCCTCCACCTTCCTGATCTTTATCGCCACTTCCTTCTATATGTCACAGAAAACCGTAAATTTGCTCTCCGCGTGCTTGGACATCAGCTAGGCCCCACCTTCGCTCCAGTCACTTATCTCTCAAAACAGTGAGATCACACTGTTCGAGGTTGGGCCCCTTGTCTCAAGGCATTGGCAGCCACAGTTACTCTAATACAAGAATCAAAGAAACTCACTTTTGGTTCCCCTACTACTATCTTATCCCCTCATTCTCTATCTGATCTTTTGACATACAAAAATTTTCAAAGCCTGCCACCATATCACATTCTTAACCTTCAATCCTCTCTCTTATCTAATCCATCATTATCTTTTAACACATGTCCCACCCTAAATCCCGCATCCTTCTTGCTTACTCCCTCTGACTCGTCACCCACTCACAATTGCCTTCAAACACTAGACACTCTTCTCCCTTGACTCTCCAACACACAAGAAGGATCTCTTCCTAATACTGATCTCCTCTGGTTTTCGGATGGCAGTTCCTTTATGTATAAGGGAACTTGTAGAGCAGGCTATGCAATTGTGTCCTCCAATAAGATCATCGAGGCACACTCTCTTCCCTCATTCACCACTAACCAACAAGCAGAACTAACAGAACTAACCAGAGCCTTCACCCTAGCACGAGATAAAACTCTCACTATCTATACTGATTCTAATTATGCACTCCACGTATTATTATCCTATACAGCTATATGGAAAGAACAAAACTTATGTAACACCAAAGGTAACCCTATTCTTAACTCTCGCTTTGTCAAACTACTAGAAGCTTCTAAATTGCCTAAGGCTATAGGCATTGTCCATTGCCGCTCACATCAATCTAACCACTCGCCTATATCAAAGGGTAACAATCGAGCTGACCATGCAGCACGTGCAGCTGCTCTCCGACACTCATATCCTGACACCTCCTCTCACCTCCTACTTATTTCTACTCCTATTGCTACTACAGTAAAGGAAATGAATCAACCTCCCACTCATGACCTCCTCATCTACCTCCACAAGTTGTTTCACCCCAACTCTCAGACTTTACTAAAATTTCTCAAAACTTTCTTTCTTCTCTCACAGATAGATTCAGAATTTCTAAATCAACTTACATCATCCTGTGAGATCTGCCAGCACTCCAACTCACAAACAAAGTCTTGCCTCCCACACTTTCTAACTCACCAGGCTAGGAGACTTCTTCCTGGAACAGATTGGAAACTTGATTTCACACACATGCCTAAGATCAGACATTATAAATACCATTTGGTATTAGTAGATACCTTCTCAGGTTGGATTAAAGCCTTTTCTACTACAAACAAGAGGGCTACCACTGTTGCCTCTATCATACTCAAAGACATTATTCCCCTCTTTGGGATCCCCTGTTCTTTACAGTCCAACAATGGATCTGAATTCACCTCCACCATTTCTCAAACCTTAACCAAAGCCTTAGGTATCCCATGGCACTTCCATATTCTTTTCCATCCTCAATCTTCAGGGAAAGTTGAAAGGTCTAACAGATCCCTAAAATCTACCTTAACCAAACTTTCATTCGAACTTCACTTAGACTGGGTCACTCTTCTACCTCTGGCACTTTTCTTTTCTTTTCTTTTCTTCTTTTCTTCTTCTTCCTTTTTTTTTTTTTTTTTTTTTGGAAGACATGGAAAATTTATTTTTAAAAATGGGGTAAATTGTCAGAATAGAAAAAATAAGAAGGCAGAAAATATTGATTTATCTCTGTGTCTGTGCCACAACAACCCTGCATTCTTCCCCCATGACCAAAGTATTTGTAGCCCACAATAGCAAAAGAAGACCTTCGCCCCATCGTCATGGCCTGTGGGACTGGCCGGCCTCATCGGGCATGTTAAGAATATAGTTAGCCATATCATCTTCACTGGGTGCATCTGATACCACCCAAGATTCATTTCCTCCAGTCATCTGTAGGTGACAAATCGGGCAATTCCTGTGTCGATCACTCCATTTATCAATACACTTCTGACAAAAGCTGTGAGCACAAGGCAGGATGAGGTCAGCTCATTCCTGCCACCACAACGCTCCTCTTCATCGGTCAGCTGCTTCACCCTTCCCATCCAAAAAACAGCCTGACAAGATGTTACAGAGGATGAGTTTTTATCATGTTCTTCAGAAGTGAAGCTCTGTGCTAATACTCCTGCTGCCTGACTTGTGATATCTTCATAAAGTTGAATAAACTGGTACAAATTCATGATGTGTGATGCTTCCACAATGTCACTGCTTTTGTTAATCTTGGTACAGACAACCCGTACAACCACTTTCCAAAAGGCAGAAGAATCATATCCTGGTTGTACCTCAAAGGGAGATGATTTTCCTGGCCAGAAGCCACTTTAGCGATTACATCATTAAGCTCAGCTACTCTTCCAAGAAATTCTTCATAAGTTAAGGAGCCACTTTCTCAAACCAATGTGACGTGTTTTGCTACTTTTTCCGGTAACTTGCTAATAACCAACTGTGTCTGACCCGAAATTTGCTGTCCCATGATGAAATGATGTCTTTCAAAATCCAGAAAGAGTGTTGCTTCACATAATTTCCAGGTTCAAGGCATGGCGCACCTGGCGGCAGGGGAGCTGCCCCGTCCAGCCTCTCAGACCCGCAAGCTGCCACAGCTTGCCTACCTCTGGCACTTCTACGCCTACATTCCCTGCCAAAGAAACCCTCCAACCTCTCTCCTTTTGAGTTGCTGTTCAGTAGGCCCCCTCTTCCTCCAGGACTTACACCATCAGATAGCCCATTATCTCTCTCAATCTTGTCCTCTCTTCTTCAGTATGTCCGGTCACTCCAAGAAAGCCTCCAACTCCAAAAAAAACCAAATTAAATCACATTCATCAGACTTCTCTTCTTGGTTCACTCAAAACCCACTCTAAATTACACTTCTACCTTTCCTCACACCTATAATTATCATCCTTCGACTGGTGGCTGTGACTCCATACATAACTTGTTTTATTCAAACTCAACTCTCAAAGTTGTTTCAACAGATAACTACTCAGTTAGTGCTCTGAACCCACACCCCAGATACAGCTCCCAACTTACAACAAAAAGAAACCGTTCTTTGTGAATGGGCTACCCTCTACTCCAGGCCAGAAGACTTTCCTAAACACCACTTCTAAACAGCCACTGCTAAAAGGGCAATCTGAAAGCAAAAACTTACATCCTCCCAGCAAAAAAGATCATAATCATCCTCTAGTTGGCCGATTGAAACTATGTGCCCCTCTCAGCAGGAAGAAGCTACCGAAGAAAGAATTTGACGTCCCCTATCCCAAGGCAAACCTCCTATTTTTAACATATGAAGAAGGCAGGAATGTCAGGTAATTGCCCCCAGAAAAGCCCCTTCCCCAGAAATCCCCTTCCTGCTTTCAACAGACCAAGACTAGTTGTCTCACTCTTAAAGTTACAGCTCCTTTCCAAGCACAGGGAGTTTCCTACTAGACATCTCCTTATCTCCCAGTCAGAAAACTTACCTCATCTCCCTGTCCTAATTACTCACAAAAAATTTCAAACTTATGGCCTGCCCCTAATGGCTCTTCCTGCCAGGGCAGTAACTCCTTATTCTACCATCCTGTCACCATTCTGAGACTTCCCCTAACTGAACCTATATAAAGGTATGCTTTTTTTGGTCTCTCTCTCGCCCTCTCTCACCCTCTCTTCTCTCCTCCTTGGTGCTGCTCTGAAGCATCCCTTGCCAATAAAGACCTTTCGTACAAGCCTTGGTGGTCTGTGAGATCTCTGCCGGTCAAGTGCAGCCCTTTCAATTTTTAGTCAAGACTTTTTTTCTTTTTTGAGACAGAGTCTCACTATGTCACCCTCAATAGAGTGATGTGGCGTCACAGCTCACGGCAACCTCCAACTCTTGGGCTTAAGCAATTATCTTGCCTCAGACTTCCAAGTAGCTTAGACTACACGTGCTCACCACAACACCCAGCTATTTTTTTGCTGCAGTTGTTCAGCTGGCCGGGGCCGGGTTCAAACTGCCAGAATAATTTCTTAATTATTGGTGTCTGTTGTTCAAAGAAGGAGGCTCCCTTCTTCTTATGGTAGGTCAAGTGTATGGTAGAAATGTTTTAAATGTAACCTGGAGCTGGAATGGCATGTCATTGAGTTAGAGGTGGTGGGGATTGGTTTAGTAAAGATTCATTTAGTAAGTACTGAGGTATAACATCAGGAAAGTTCACCGGGCCTACAGGGGCATTAGGGTGAAGAAGAAGGCAATTTTAAGTAAAGAGTTGAATCTTACCAGGAGAAATCCAAGAAGTCTTCCTGTAGACAAAGGTTTTAGAGAAGTCTGAGAATGTTTCTGACAGAGGAGACTTGGGAATTTTCTTTTTTGAGACAGAGTCTCACTATGTTGCCCTGGGTAGAGTGCTGTGGTGTCACAGGTCACAGACCTCCAACTCTGGGGCTTAAGCGATTCTCTTGCCTCAGCCTTCCAAGTAGCTGGGACCACAGGCGCCTGCCACAATGCCCTGTCAATTTTTTTTTTTTTTTTTCTTGTGCTGTTGTCATTGTTGTTTAGCTGGACAAGGCTAGGTTCGAACTTTCCAGCCTCATTGTTTGGGGCCGGCACCCTACTCATTGAGCTGTGGGCACCGAACCGAGCTTTCCTATTTTTAGTAGAAAAGGGATCTCACTTTCGGTCAGCGTGGTCTAAAAGTCCTGAGCTCAGGTGATCCACCCGCATCAGCCTCCCAAAGTGCTAGGATTATAGGCATGAGCCACCATGCCCAGCCTTACATTATGTTTCAAAATGTACTCTTTTCCAAACTATGTCACTGACAACTTTTCACATCATTGCACAAAATTCTAGTCACTATTTTTACTATCTGTAGCAAAGGAGTCCCATCAGCAAGCTTGGGTGTTTAAGATTTTCTTTCAGTTCACGCCTTCTTCAAAAGTCCATAGTTATATAACAATAAGCTTGTTGGCTACTTCTGATTGACTTAGCTTAAGTCATTTTTTAAAAAGTAGAGGCCTTTGGTTCCACGCCCAAAGCCCAATGGTTACAGTGTGAGTCACGTGCACTGAGGCTGGTTGGAACCCAGCCTAGGCCAGTTAAACCACTAGAACCGTAGGGGGGGAAAAAAAAATGGCTGGGCGTTGTGACCGGCACCTGTAGTCCCGGCTACTTGGGAGGCCAAGGCAAGGGAATCGCCTAAGCTCAGGAGTTGGAAGTTGTGAGCTATAATACCACAGCACTCTACCGAGTGTGATAAAGTGAGACTTTCTCAAAAAAAAAAAAAAAAAAAAGCTACTTTGGCTTTTTAGAAATACAAACACATTTTCAAAGGAAATTCATGGAAGTTGAACTTTCTGTTAAGCAGGCCTCTGGACTTTGGAAAACAAGTGCTGCTGCTACGAACGAAGACTAGAAGTATACCCTGATTCTCACCCCTTCTGGGGATCATTTCTCTTCCAATAAACAAACAAATCCCCCAATATTTCCTACCGAAGGGATTTTTCCAGGGAGAGTCTCCTCCTGGGTTTGGGGGTAACTGAGACTCAGTCCTTTTTGGACACAGCATTTCTGCTGACTCCTGAGAATTTTACCCTTCAATGTGCGATAAAGCAGCAGCGGCAGCAACAGTCCCTGGAGAAGCTGCAAAGACGATAGTTCCCTCTTTTGTCTTTGGGAAGGAGCGAAACCATTGCTAGCAGCACAAGTCATCGCAGACCCAGGGCCGGCTTCCGGGGGCTCCGGCACCAGAGGGCGGCCTGGGAGGCGAGGGAGCCGCGGCTCCGAACTTCTGGCTCCTGGTAGAGCCTCCTAAAAAGCGCCCGAGAGTGCGTGTGCGTGTGAGCGCCTGAAGGCGGCTGGAGAGGGGTGCGCAGTTCTGGCGCCTCCAGCGCCACCGCCAGGAGCCTCCTGCTGCCTAAGCTCCCAGCCGGCTTGCGCAGGGGCGGTGCCCGGCTGCTCACCTCTGAGCTGGCGCCCACGGGTATGGGGGGAGGGGGGGAGGAGCGGCCCCTCCGGTGTTCTCTCCTGAGCCTCACACACAGCACAGACCACAGAGACAGAGCTGCCCACCCGAGACCGTTGCCCCGCCCGCTGCCCACCGCACACCATCCACCCAGGGATAATTCTAAAATCAGTTTGACTCACCAGATTTTAACCAGATGTGTTGAAGCAACTGGAAAATGTATCAAAAGGAGTTTGAAGAGTAGAGCTGCTAATTTTAATTTTTATGCTTTGGTAATGGATGGCAGTAGCCATGCTACAAATTGTTGCCTGAAGGTGTCACAAGAGGACAGCAACTTTACTGCGGGTGCAAGCTTGCTCCTGAAATTTTATGAAAGCAAGAGGCAGACTACAAGCTCAGGAGTGGCAAGCAGTGATATTCTTTATTTTCAGCTAGCTTAAATAGCCAGCCGGTCACGTACACACTATTAATCTATAACCATACATTTCACTACTACCTTAATTGTAATATTAATTTATTTTTACCATGGTGACTTATAGTCTACTATAAGTAGACTATAAGTGATTAACTGATGATAAATTTCTTAATCCTTACAGAAGACATATATCAGTTGTTTTGCCCATAACTGAGAAATCATAAAACCACTTCAAAAATAGTTTAATTACTCTTAAGATCTCTGAAATCCATTGGTTACCTAGGATACAGTAACTCATTACCTCGCTTACCGATAGTTTGGAGGCCGTTCAGCTTTTCAGACGCATATTTTACATGCATCACCCTCTGAGCTGAGTCACTGGGAGTGGGGATTTTTTTACCCCCAAATCCCCAGGCTTTGCAACCACAATGTTGTGTCACTGACTGTGGAATTTTACCTCCATCAATCAGACTCAACAACTTTGTTCACCAAGGTAGCGAGTCTGCGTCTAAACTTATGGTCAGCGGGAAATCGAACAAATAACAAATAACAAATCTAGCTCAACTTGCCACTTTTATTAGAGGTATTGATGAAGAATATTATTTCAGTGAAAAACATGGCCCTTTTCGGGCCATAAGAACATACAACGAAATCAAGGGATTTATACAAAGCATAAAAATATACTCATGCAATTTTCTTTGTCCATTTCCAACATATCTGGTATAATTACTGATAGTGCCCTGGTAATGGTAGGTAAAAGAGAGAGATTTATAAAATTAATAGAAGCTTTTGCAGTTGTTGCCATAACTCATGTTTGATGATGTACATCGCTTAGTACGCCAAGAAAATTTATGCACAAAAGCTTTAAAAATGTATAATGTCAGCAGCGCCCATAGCTCAGTGGGTAGGGCACCAGCCACATACACCGAGGCTGGCAGGTTCCAACCCAGCCTGGGCCAGCTAAACAACAATGACAACTGCAACAACAACCAAAACGTAGCCAGGCATTGTGGCAGGCATCTGTAGTCCCAGCTACTTGGGAGGCTGAGGCAAGAGAATCGCTTAAGCCCAAGAGTTGGAGGTTGCTGTGAGCTGTGACACCACAGAACTCCACCCAGGGTGACAGCTTGAGACCCTGTCTCAAAAAAAAAAAAAAAAAAAAAAATGTATAATGTCATGTAAATCATTACCAAGACTATGAATTCTCTAAGGGCCAAGGGATTGAATCATCACCAATTCCGGGAATTCCTTAAAAGTACAGATACTGGTTATGGCAACATTTACTTTTCAGAATTATGATGGCTAAGTCAAGGGCAAATGTTGAAAAGATTTTATGATTTCTTACATGTTTTCAAGTCATTTATGGTATCCAAAACCAAATTTGTGTTGGAACTTCTTTTTTACTATTATTAAATCATAGCTGTGTACATTAATGTGATCATGGGGCACCATACTCTAGTTTTATAGACCGTTTGACACATTTTCATTACTCTGGTTAACATAGCCTTCCAGGCATTTACCTAGTTATTGTGCTAAGACATTTACATTCCACATTTACTAAGTTTCACATATACCCTTGTAAGATGCACCACAGGTATAATCCCACCACTCCCCCTCCCTCTGCCCACCTCCCTCCTCCCTCCCCTCCCTTTCACCCTTCCCCCTATTCTTAGGTTGTAACTGGGTTATAGCTTTCATGTGAAAGCCATAAATTTGTTTCATAGTAGGACTGAGTACATTGGATACTTTTTCTTCCATTCTTGAGATACTTTACTAAGAAGAATATGTTCTAGCTCCATCCATGTAAAAATGAAAGAGGTAAAGTTTCCATCTTTAATTAAGGCTGCAGAATATTCCATAATATTCCATGGTGTAAATACCACAATTTATTAATCCATTCGTGGATCGATGGGCTCTTGGGTTTTTTCCATGATTTAGCAATTAGGAATAGGGCTGCAATAAACATTCTAGTACAAATATCTTTGTTATGAAAGAAACTGTATTTTCCCCAAAACATTGCAGATCAGTAACCACAGACAGAACGGCAGCCGTGGAGGGAAACTGTCACCCTGGGCTGCCTTTTGACCACAGCAGCCGTGAGTTCTTATGCTTTCCATAAACCAGCCCAGATCATGAAGTCCCCTGAGGTGCCGGAGCAGGGACCCTGCTTCTCTTCCCCCAGGACTCTTTGCAGCCACCTCAGGCCCCTTCCAGCCAGCCCTCTAGGTTGCCTTCAGTGATGTGAAGGAACTAAAACCCCAGATGCATCTCCCTGATACAAACTTCAACAGAAGCCTCATCTATTCTGGAGGTGCTAAAGAGCTCCTCGATCTCTGAAGATGAGTGATCATACTAATCAGCCTCGTCCGGACTGTTTCCCCTTTATAACCTCGCCCAGCCCCTCCCAACAAAGAGTCACCATGTCTGAGTCCCAGGCAGACAGACCCTGAGCAATGTCTTAGATTTCTTTAAATAGGTAACCACCTCCTTCTTCCATATAACCCAACTTCAGTTTCAGCTTCCTACATCTAAGGGAATCTCCCTGTTTTAAAATATATATTATTATTTTATATAATAAAATATATATATTAAAAATATATATATTTCAATATATATATTTTAATCCCAAACATGCTTAAGTAGAAATTACCTGAGCACATATTTGACTAGAATTCTGTTCAAATCCAAATATTATTCCACAAGGTCTATTTTTAACCGTGTTCTTTAATACATTCCACTGGAGGGAGAGAGGGATCTAAGGTAGGCTGATGAAGTACCAAGGTGGGAAGGAACTCTAATGCACAAGAATTGCTCATTTTACAATTGGGGAAACTGAGGCACCAAAGATTAGTAAGAGACTGGTGACAAGAACAGCTACATCTTCTTGGTGGGATGTGATAATGTGTATGTTCTCAGAAGTCAACGACGACTGCAATCAGCTGGTGACGTACAGACATATAGACTGGTCGCCAGTTCTCTTCCAGCCCAGGAGCAAAAGACAGTAAGGCAAGCTGGGGGCGGGATAGATTTCATCTGCCTGGGGTCTGCCAGTCAGGTGTGGAAGGAACACGGCTGCATCCTGACTTCTATTAAGAGGCTGCATGCAGCTGGGCGCAGCGCCTCACTACTGTAATCCCAGGACTCTGTGAGGCCAGGTGGTTAGATTGCTTGTGCTTAAGAGTTCAAGACCAGCTGGAGCAAGAGTGAGACCCTATCTCTACTAAAAATAGAAAAACTAGCCGGGCGTCAAGGCAGGCACCTGTACTCTCAGCTTCTTGGGAGGCTGAGTCAAGAGGATTGCTTGGCCCCAAGAAATTGAGATTGCTGTGAGCTATGATAATGCCACAGGACTCTACCCAGAGTCATGAAGTGAGACTTTGTCTGCAAAAAAATGCATTCTCTTTTTAAAAAGCATGAAATTCTAGCTGGGTGTTGTGGTGGGTATCTATGTCCCAGCTACTCAGGAGGCTGAGGCAGGAGGATCGCATGAGGGTTTGAGGTTGCTGTGAGCTATGGTGACATGACGGCACTCTGCCAAGGGCAACAGAGTGAGATGCTGTCTTTAAAAAAAAGGAAAAGTAGACCAAAAAAACAGAGCCTGCACGGTGGGCTCTATGGTTTGAGCTTTCTCTGCACCTCTAGGCAACCCTATGGCTGTGATTCCATTGTCCGAGGGAAGCTTAGCAAAGGGCTGTTATTTTCCTGAGGACACACACAGCAGAAAATGCCACCAGAAAATTTCCTTCAGAGTGAGAAACTACGGCGGATGCCTGGCTGAGTAGGATGCAACAGTCAAGTTGAATTTTGCAAGCTGGTATTTGCACGCACAGGACAATTGGTGAGTTCCTAAGACTCTAGTCAACATTTGTTCAACGATCACAGCCCAAGGAGGGGAGAGATGTGCAAAGGCCCAGTGTAGAGAGGCCTTAAAACCCCACAGGCAGCTCGTCTGCAAGTGTTTGGCAAGGGGGCAGGCCGTTCACCTTCTCAGGGAGTGTTCAAACCAGCCCTGCCTCCCAGCCACCCCCGCAGCCAGGAGCTCTTGATGGGCAATATTACAGAGTGCCGGGATGTGAAAGGCACCCTATAAAATCAAATTCTCTTCTATTTTAAGTTGAGTGGTGCACCGGTTCAGCTTTAAAACCTAATTTCTTAAAAGTTTCAGAGGGGGGGAAAAAAATGTTCCTTGGCAATTGGAATCGAGTCCACATAAATTAACAGGCGGGTTCTGCAGATCCGTCTTACCAGCTTCACCTTCATTGCTCATTTTAATCAAGTGGCCACATTCTTTGACTTTTCATCCTTCACTGCCCAGAATGATGCACTGTGGCTGCCAATGACACACAAATGTTAATTTTGCTCAAGTTCAAACATCATCCACGAAGGGCCTATTTTAAAGACTGCTTTTGCAAACACCAGCTGAAAATGAGGATGAACTGAACCAAACGCCAAGAAGGAAATCAGGGGAGGGAAGGCTGTGGTCTCGTGGAAACTCACAAGTTTTCATCCCTACATCCTCAATCTCTCCAAGGCCAGGAGTAGAATTGCTGATTTCTAGAGCTGGAAGGAGACTCAGATATCAGCCCAGTCCTGCCCAAAGTCATTCAGCCTGGGAGTCAGGGACGAGCCAACACAAGCCTCCCTGGGTAAAGGAGGCTTCGTTAAGATGTGAAACTACATTTCAAGCCTCTCCATTACTTAACAGTTTCAGGAATGGTAGGGCACGCACACATATACACACACACACATATTTTAGGACCCTGGCCCACCCCCTCACTGACCACCCACCACGCCCACCCTGTCCCTTCTAGTAACGGATGACACCATTGCCCAGGGAGGCCTCAAGAGTGACAGATGTTCAGAGTGACTTCAGGAATTTTACAGTTGAAAAAAGAGAACACAGCCAAGTTCATATCTCTTTATGGCTGAAATTAACTGAAACCCATCATCTGTTGATTTGCTTGTTCCGTTGGGGAGGGATGTCATCTGTATTAATCACTACTGCAACCTAACAGCCTGCCTACTACAGGGCCTTGGTGCTTTGTAAGCACACCGATGTTTTGGAGTGAATTAAGGAATGAGATAATTCTGGTCTATTTTTTACAGAATCTGCAAAGCAAGACAGTCTCCGAACATAGAGGTTAGGGGTCCGAGGGTCCCCAAGACGTTGAGAACCATCTCCCAGCCACATGGCCCTCCAGAATAAGCCCAGGACTCCGGTGGCCTCTAGAACACCAGCTTCATGTAAACAAGCCATCAGCGGTGACAATTACCAGTTTCTGTGGCTCATCGAACTAAACTGTTCAGAGTGGCAGCCCATCTTCTGAAAGAAGAGACAAGACACGTCCACCGCAATGTCAAAAAAAAAAAAAAAAAAACCATAACTGCAGCTATTCCCTGAGAGATAACAGCAGATCTTGAGATGCAGGACATGTTTCATTTGGCTTATAATCATCGTGTTCTGTCTGTTAACCCTCAAAGTGTTAAGTATCGTCATCTCCTCTGGGGATGAAAAGATCTGGGGTTAACAACTTTCTCTTTTAAAAATTCATAAAGGCGCAAACAAACAGCCTTACATCCGGTGTCTACACATCGGAGAAAGCCAATAGAGGAAGTGGGGGGAAAAAGGACAACACACCACCACCCAAATCACCCCCCACAGGATACTTGGCAATTAACTCCAGCTTTGTCAGCAATTTTTTGAAAAATCTCCTAAACATGGAGAAGGCTCATCTTCACCATCTGAAAAAACAAAGCGACTGCAGTGAGTCTCCCATGCATTACAATGTGTGTGTCTTACTTCTTAACCAAGCCGCTAATCACGCAAATTATTGCAACTAATTACATCTGAAGGTCTAATTAATTCTTTCAGTACCACATCATTTAGTACGCATTCACAACACAGCACCTGTTTTGAAAATCCTTGCAGTTAATTTGTTTATAAACAAACACTATTTGCATAAAATGTTTAATGAATGGTTTAACAGTTAGTACAATACTCTGGTTTTGTCTTAGTAGAGTTGAGGTCATCAAAGGCCACGATAAATTAATTTTAAACTATACAAATTAATTTAAATGGAATGTGTGAATTTCTCATTAATAAAGAAAACAGTCCCAACAACATGTTAATTAATATCTCCGTAACAGGCTAATTACTCCCTGCACAACAAGTACATCTTACAGGCAAATCTTAAAGATTTGGGGAGCAAAAGGGGTGGAGATTATTATAAAACAGAAAAAAAACTGCAATTCAGAAAAAAAAAAAAAAAAAAAAAAAAAAGCACACAAAGCCCAGTTAGAATGGAGGATTCCACCATTTACAACCAGCAAACCAGGAAAAGAAGCTAGCATGTTATTTTACAAATACAATACATGGTAGCCATCGAGAAGGAAGAGTTGAAAAACGTTTCTATTACAGATGTAGTTTACTCTGCAAAGATGGTTAGAGGAACCTGCCTTCTGGTAGACACACAATTAATGGAAATATTAGCTCTCAATGTAAAGATCTCTCCTTTGAAATTCGGGGCATATTAGCTGTATTTGAACCCCAGTGGTAAATATGGATTTCATAAAACAAATCTGCATCTCAACACCAAGAGTCTGAGGCTCAACCATCATAATTCTCCCTGTGGCAAACTACAGAAAGACACTTCTGTAGAAAAAACTAAAGAGGAGCAACATTACAGCTCAGCGTCGAGCACAGCCCTTGCAAAAGCCATCCCTGAAATATGTTCACAGCCCTTAAGTTTGCTTCTGATTTGCAAGCATTTTCACATTTGATAAGCACCTGTTGTAAATTTACATCCACTCAGGAAGTATTCTTATGATAGGGAGCTGAGAATTGTAAAGCATGTTTATGTTCCTACCCTTATGCCGTGTTGCCCCTTAATGCACAGGCTGGTAAAATGACTCTACACAGGACCCAGAGGGGTGCTCCACCTGGCTGTGGCAGCATCCGCCCCGAGGAGCCACTGGTTCCTTCCTCCAGGAAAGGGATTTGTCGGCTCTGATCAACATGCACTTGGTTTCTGTTTTAAGTATGTTAATTGGAAGAGGAAGAAAGAAAGAAAGAGAGAGACAGAGAGAGAATTCAGACTGTTGGGTCAGAACCACAGAAAAACAAAGAGAACCAGGAACGCAGACTTCACAACACTTCTGTGGGACCCGTCAATATATTTCCAAGAAAACAATGGAAAAAATAGTGTAGTCCCAAGGGGACAGCACCAGGGAAGACTAGGAATTGGCCCAGCCTCTGATGGGCCCCAGATTTCCAGCACACTGCCTCTGCCCTGTACAGAAAACACTCTGACCATCTTCTCCCTGGGTGCTGATTTTTCTCTGGAGGTGTGTAGAGAAGGAAACTGTCCCACGCTGCCCTAGTAAGCCCAGTCAGGTGTGAAAACCTCCTTGCTTGGGTCTTTTGCCAGATCAGTGCCAGCCGCGATCACTGTCCCTGGGGGGCTGGAGAAGGCTTCTGCACACCGGGTTGGTTCTACCCAAGAGGCCGGCTGAGCATTTCCCAGAAACCTCAAGCTCTGTGGATGACGTAGTGGAATGGTAGATTTCAGGAAAGGCAGGCACATCCCACTCTTTTAAAATTCTTTTTATTCTTTCCAAGTTTCCCACCAAGAACCCTGCAGTAAAAATTTAGTGCTTGAAAGACAAACATTTCGTGAGTACAGCGTGTGACGAGAAAACACAAGCTATTCCCTCCCACCCGTCAGGACACAGATGTGAGCGGTTCTGCCCCTAAAACACAAAACAAACAACAGCAACAACAACAAAAAGAGTAATAGCTGTTGGCACAATACTCAGGACTGTAAGTCATTTCCACGTCGACTTCTTTTTGAAAAAAAGATACTTAAAAAGCCACGTTGAGTGATGAGTGTAGGTTTCAGCCCCACAGCCAGCGAGGGGATGTGAGGAGCGGCAGGGAGCGGAGTGTGGTCTGTCCAGCAGGCACAGAGGAGGGCTGGCAGGTGGCAGGGGGAGGCGGAGGACGGCAGAGGAAATGCTTCCATCACAGAGCAAGCAGGGACAAGCACTCCACTCTGAAATTTAAAAGCCAGAAAGCCTTGCAGCATAGACGGGACCCAGGGAATGCCCCCACGGCCACTTGCCAAGGCAGCTGCAGGGCGTGTGGAGGTCATGTGAAGCCCAACTTGGTCCCCAACTTCTTTGCAGAGTGAGTGAGCCGAGGTGCCCCACCTAAAGCGCCCAGGTCACCCCCTTCTTGCACGAAATCATTCCTGGATCTGCAGTCTGGCTTTCTTCTATCCCCATTAAAAAAATCACCAGCATTTCACAAATAAAGGCGATCACCATGTGAAAAATTATCTTTTAAAATGGAGTTTAATTTGCATATAAGGAAGGAGAGATTTATGGCGGGCAGCTCCGTCCGGCACTACATCTGCCTAGTATCAGTGGTAATTTAGATTGTTTGTGACTGATCTTAAATTCTAAAGCTTGCAGAAGATGAAGTACTCTGTTGCTGTATTATTGTCAGGAGTCGAAGACTTACCAGAGATTTATTAGTAATCTTATCACAAACATGTCTCAAGTTTTTGCTTTTAATATGTGCCAAGCTCCTCTGAGGAATTTTCCTCACTGCAATTATATCCCTCAATGCATGCGTTCTGAAGCTGAGTTGATTTCCTTCCCAAAATAAAGCAACCTATCATCACACCACTGCAGCTCTTGTACATTTTTCCTCTGCTACTTAATAATCAATGTATTCATCATTAAAATCTGAGCCCTGAAGCAATGGTTTTTAGCATATTCTAATGACTAGCGACTTGCAAATTACAATGACCTTTCATGTACATTCTGTAAGCACCTTGTTCTAATGTGTACTGTATTTATAGTTTGCCAATACAAACTAGCCAAAGATTGGATAATTACTGTAATCTATTAGCTCGATTGCTTTCCCTGCTCATTTATAGCATGTGCCACGCAGGCCATTTTCAAAAACTGGCCTATCTTTCATCTCCCGCAAGCTCAGAAAGTAAGGGACACTTCATCTTCACAATATACACACTTCCTAATGTCTGAAGAGCAACCCATCTCAGCTCAAGGAGGTTTCAAAAATAAAAAATCTTCCTTCCCTATTAGTGTCATAATGCTATTTGTGACTGACAAAAAACACGGCTTGGAGAGTGTAAACTTTTGTTGAAGAGCGTCAAGAAGAATCCCATTTTCTGCCCATTACTCTGACCTCCAAATAGCAATTAATAAGATCTGCTTGTTACTCCTCTTGGAAGGAAAAGAAGATAAAGGCACTCTTCTTAAACAAACAATTTTTTTTTTTTTTTTTTTTTTTTTTGATATAATTAAATTTTTAAAGCAAAGCATTTAAGTTTTTTGGTGGTTTGGTTTTTTTGTTGTTTGTTGTTTTTTT